>PVIC010020399.1:0-29560 GCA_004025085.1 Thryonomys swinderianus | reverse complement strand
GAAAGATTGAGCTAAATCTCCGGCCCAAGAGTCTAGTGTTTTTTTTTTGTTTTTTTTTTGAGACAGGGTCTCACTTTGTAGTTCAGGCTGGCTCTGAGCTCACTATGTAGCCTAGGCAAGCTTCGAACTCAGCAATCCTTCTGTCTCGGCCTCCCGAGTGCTGGGATTACAGGCGTGAGCCACCATGCCCCGCTCAAGAGTCTAGTGGTTTTTGACCTAACTTTGTCTGAGTCCTGAGCCCAGGAACTATGTATGCTGAGAAATTCTGCATAAAGCTGTGTTTTTTTTTTTAATTTAGAGAGTCCATAAATGGGATTTCAATGGATTCTAAATATGAGTTCAGAAAATACACATTGAAGTTTTTAAAATGCTTAGACAGGTGATTATCATTTTATTTATTTGAAAAAATAAACCAGACTACTGTTATTATAGTTGAATAATTTACAGAAATGGAAAAGCTGACACAGAATGAATAAATCCTGTAGTTTTTTTAGGAAAACTACTTACTACAGACAATATTAAGGAGGATTTAATTTTTCAAGGTGCTGCCATAACAGCACTATGAAGAAATTTGGTAAAAGGCAGTCCTAAAATGGCATAGCTTTTTAAAATGTGGTTTCAGTTTTATTCCTATCTTTAGGATATTGAATACTATCCTACTACTAAAAGGAATTTCCTCATGCCTCATGATAAAATAAATTTTGAATGTATTGATATTGCCAGAATTTATGAAAAGATGTCTTGTAACTGAAAATCAATTCTATACATTTATGAAAACTTACATTAATTTTTGGTACAAATAAGAATTAATTTAACACCAATGCTTCTATAATGAGCAAACTTCCTTTAAAAAATCTGAGCATTTTTCAGAAATTCTTCAGTATAGAAAACATTTGCCAATTTTAATGTGAATAATAACATCTGTAGTTATTTGGAACATATCTGAGCTACCCCAAATCATGCTTCCAGGAAAACCCAGAGTAGAACAACTCTTCAGACTTTTTTTTTTTTTTTTTTGAGACAGGGTCTTGCTTTGTAGTTCAGGCTGGCCCTCAGCTCACTATGTAGCCCAGGCAAGTCTCAAACTCAGCAATCCTCCTGTCTCTGCCTCCTGAGTGCTGGGATTACAGGCATGAGCCACCACTCCTAGCACTGTGGTATGTGGTATTGATTGCTGGTGGGCGTGAGTCACCACGCCCAGCATTGTATGTGGTTACTGGGATCGAACTTAGGGCCTTGCACTTGCGAGGCAGGCGCCAAAACCACTGACCTAAATCTCTGGCCCCAGACTATTTTTTAAACGATGTCAATTGGTGCAGTATATTAATAGTACAAATTTTACATGCATTACTTTAAGAATTGTATGTGACCCATATTCAAGTTCTTATATATTCCTTAGATGAAGCTTTTCAGCATAGGTGATCAAATAAAAAAATTTTGCTAAGTTCTCTTTTTGATAATTATTCTTTATTTTGCTTTCATAGATTTACAAAGACTACAAACTTCTAAGTTAAAATGAAAAATTTAAAATGTTTCTAGCTCAGTAAAAGTATAGGTTTGGAAGAATTTTCCCTCACATGCTAAAGTGGGAAAGAAACTGTGTTGAGCTTTTTGTGAATTTTGCCTTGCATTCTAATTTTCAGGGATTTATTTGTAGCAAATGCATGTATTGTTTAGAAGACAAAAGTTCTTAATGATTTATGAGAAACACATTTAGATTTCTAAGTCACATACGTCACAGGGCTATTTTAATGGGAATAAATGGAATTTTCTGTAAAACCAGTACAGAGAGAAACAGGAGGAAGAGAACAGCCAGGAGAAAATATTTCAAATTTTCCTGACACAAGTCTTAACACATGATTAAATAATTCCTCAGAAGATCCAAATATAGAGTGTGTTGTTTATTCCTTGAGTCAGAACACATTTCCCTTAGGTATGCGATCAACAGGATGTTTTACTTTTGCCCTTTCCTCATTTGTGCATTACCATCAGAAATCTGGTTGAAATAGCCTAGAGATAAGATTAAAAATGTAATGTCTTTTCTAAGTGAACTGACTTTGTCCTAAAAGGACATCACCATTTTAAAATTGTGTATGTCAGGGCTGTTATAGTTTTGCAAACTGAGTGTAATGTTTGTCCTGATCTTTTACCAGCTTTTAAAATCCCTATCTCTAGGGCTGAATATCAGTCCATATACTAGTTGGCTGGAGGAAGTGGAAAGAAACTTGGAATGAACAAGGAAGAGAACTTCCATTTATTTTCAAAGTTACTAGCTATCTGGGTAATGAGTACATTTCTAAATTAGAAGGCTGAGAA
This sequence comes from Thryonomys swinderianus, assembly GCA_004025085.1. NCBI lineage: Eukaryota > Metazoa > Chordata > Mammalia > Rodentia > Thryonomyidae > Thryonomys > Thryonomys swinderianus. The sequence goes on along the minus strand of PVIC010020399.1, from coordinate 27,244 downwards.
CTGTTGAGCAGGAACTTTTACTGATTTGTACTCCGTGACTACCAATGACTTGTGAGAAGTATGATGGGCTGAGGCAAGAGCTTGGCTTATTGCTACTTTTTTATGTAACTGTTGAGAACGTATACACTTACAAAGCTCTGTGAGTTCTCCCTCACTGGGACAAACACCTGGAATAATTCAATTTAACAGAACAAAAATTTAGTTTGACTAAAAGTTTCAGAAGTGTCAGTCCATGGTCAGGTGGCTCCATCACTTCTAGGAATACAGCAAATGAGATGCGTTATGGCCAAAGGCCATGGATGTTGAGAACTGCTCATTTCATAGCAGCCAGAAAGCAGAGAAAGGGAGCAAGCCAGACAGAAAGGGTCCAGGAACAGAATATAACCACCACGATCACCTCTTCATGACCTGCACCCTTTTGGTCCCACCTTCTGAGTTTCCTTCACTTCTCAACAATAGAGACAAATTTAAATCCATCAATACATTATTTAACTGATGAAGTTAAAATGCTCAGGATCCAATCATCTTTCAAACGTCCTACCTCTGAATGCATGAGTGTTTGAGGGATCATTTAAAATCTAAATGATAACAAAAGCAAATTCATTTTTTTATCAGGATAATGGCAAAGCAACAATATAGCTGTCTCCTGCATGGTTCATGTATATAGTTCTCCATACTTAAATTGTCTGCCTAATTAAGGATTTGATGGCTATCTCTTGCTTGTATCTCTATAGGTCCTTTACTCAAATAATTGACAGTTTATCTTTTGTTTTCTTCTGAGTACTAGGGATAGAACTCAGGATCTTGCACTGGCCAGGAAGGCATGGCACTACTGAGTACATTGGTAGCCCTAGATCTCAGTTTAGATAAGAAGGTAAGATTAAGACTGACACTATCACCAGGCCCCCAAACCATTCCCAGTTTGTGGGATTTGTACTGAAGACCTACAAGACACAGTGGGTAGTGATACACATTGCTATAATTTAAACAAAAATTTTTACAGAAAAAGGATAAAAATAAAGTTAGGAAAGTAGAAAATACATGGGACAAGGTCAATAGAAAACGATGTACAAGATTTAATGAGTCCTCTCTTTGTGGAGTCATCTAAGATGCTCTTTATCCTCCCCATAAGATATGACTTCTATGGTAGCTTAGTCAGAACTCAGTACTCAGGATTTTTATGTAGATTGGTCAAGTAGGCACTCTGCTTCTATTGCAGTCAGGGTTTGCAAGAGAATAGATTTAATACAGTACATATAATTTATAGGACTACTTTATAATATTCACCCAAAAAGTCAAATGCAGAGGAGTGGAAGGGATCTGTCCACATATTAGACACCCAAAGAATCCAGCTGGAGACCTGAGTCCTATGTCAGTGTTCTGCACAAGTCTTGCTAAAAGGTCTGGAGCCCATGGCAAAGTCTTCCATGAGTCCAGCCATGGGCCTGAAGCCTCTGGCAATGTCTTATGCAAGACTGTATTGAGAATCTCCACCAGGAAGGCCCAAAAGCCAATAATGGAAGCTAAAATTTCTGTACCAGTTGGGCGAAGGATCTGTGCCACCAGGCTCAGAAATCCACACTGGAATCAATGTTCAAGGTGAAGGTCAGAGCTCCCTTGATAAGAACAACAGCCATTCCCAGCAACAATGAGGACCTCAGATCCTCCTCAGAGGGAAACAGACAAATTTCCATAGGGAAACCCCTCCAGCCGGCTTCTCTAAGAAATTCAACAGCAAAGGAGCTTCCCCTTCAGTTCTCTTGTTATGTGGTTGCCAATAATTTGCAGGTAGGTCTTCCACATGCACAACCACGCTGATTCAGTTCCACTGGGCGTTTCAAGTTGACCATTAGTTAATTCACCATAGCTTAGCAGTGCCCAAATTCCTTATCACCTGAAGAACATGATGTGTTCAGCACTACCTACATGATTTGAGCAAATAGTTCATGCACAGGGGACCACTGTGCCCTGCTAGGAATAGTAGAAGCACTCCAGAAATTCAGTGTCAGATGCCAATGAAGATTAAGATTTTTTTCAGGGTAACCATTTTGAACCTACTACCTTGACTCTTTCTTTTTACATAAACATCATAAAAATCTACTTAAATAAAATACTACAACTGTGTAGAAAATATGTTCATAGATATGTTCATCAATGAGAAAGATATGTTCATCAATGTAACAGAAAATGAGTCTAAAAGTGGATCCATTTGTATGTGGCCAAATGACAGAAGTTTCACAGCAATTCAACAAGAGTCTTTCAGTGAATAGCGCTATAATAATTGAAGCTTCAGGGACAAAATGATGAACTTCCCCTTTTATTTACTACTTGCATATGAAAATAAGCTCAATATAAAAATCACATACCTTAATATAAAAATTAAAACTACAAAATATTTTGGAGAAAAAATTTTGTGATCTTGAATTAAATCAACATTTCTTTGTACCCAAAATATGAATATTAATAAAACAAAGATAAATTAGAACACTAAAGTTAAAACTTTTGCTTTTTTTTTTTTTTTTTTCGAGACAGAGTCTTGCTTTGTAGTTCAGGCTGGCCCTGAGCTCACTATGTAGCCCAGGCAAGCCTCGAACTCAACGATCCTCCTGTCTCTGCCTCCCAAGTGCTGGGATTACAGGTGTGAGCCACCAAGTCTGGCATTTGTAGTATGTGGTACTGATTGCTGGTGGATGTGAGTCACCATGTCCAGTATTGTTATATGTGGTTACCAAGGATTGAACCAGGGACCTTGCACTTGCTAGGCAGGCCCTGGAACTAATGAGCTAAATCTCCGGTCCTAAAACTTTTATTTTTTGAAAGATACTCCAGGGAAGTTTAAAGGTAAATTAATGAACTGGCAGAAATTATTGCAAACACACTTTAGAAGATGTATATTTTGTGTAGGAAAATTTATCATTAAATCCATCATTTATTTTTAAATTCAGGTCTTACATATTTAGGGGGTAAGGGGATGATAATGCAATTAAACATGTTCAATATTTGCCTTCACAGAATAAGATATATTCAAAGGGAAAGGGGGGTAGGGGTTAATAAAGAGGGAAAGAAAAAAAAAGCAATGGTATAAAAGGATGCAAATCTTATGTATTTAAAGGCAGGGGCTTGTAGGGTGGACAGGGGAATGGGAAAAAATGAGAATTAAATCATGTCATATACTGGTACAAATTCTCAATGTTTAGTGTGATTATGATCTGTATTTAAATGAGCCAATAAAATCAATTGAAAAGAAAGTCTATAACCATAAAAAAGTTCCTAATATGATAAATCATTAAAATATATATATTTTTTTATTTTCTTTTCTTTTTTGAGACAGGGTCTCGCTTTGTAGTTCAGGCTGGCCCTGAGCTCACTATGGAGCCCAGGCAAGCCACCGTGAACTCAGCAATCCTCCTGTCTCTGCCTCCTGAGTGCTGGGATTACAGGCGTGAGCCACCACGTCCGGCATTGTGGTACGCGGTGTTGATTGTTGGTGGGCATGAGTCTCCACACCCAGCATTGTATGTGGTTACCGGGGATTGAATTCAGTACCTTGCGCTTGCGAGGCAGGCACCGGAACCACTGAGCTAACCCTCCGGCCCCATTAAAATATATATTAACAGTACTTCACATCCCCTACACTGACTAAAATTAAAAAGATTAATACTACCATATGCTGAAATGAATGTAGAGTAAGTGAAAATTTCATATATTACTAGCAGCATTATAAATAATATAACCATATAGAAAATAGTTTTACAGTTTCTAACAGTTAAATACATGCATGTCATACAATACAGAAGTGCCACTTTATTTACTCAAAAGAAATGAGCATGTGTCTCTTGAGTAAATATATAAAACCTATATGTATTAACCTGAAGACCATATAAAGGCCTATACTTAGGTAAATGTTTACAGCAGCTTTGTTTGTAATAGGATAAGCCAAAAGGTACCCAAATATTCATCAATTGGTGAACGGGGAAAATAGATTTTTATATAATTCAGTTATGCAAAGAATTACAGATAAATGACATAACATAGATTTATCTCAGAAGCTTTGGGATGAACCAAAGAAATCAGACATAAAGACTGTATAATAGATAATTCCACTTATACAACATTGTAATAGTGACATTCTAGAAATAAGATTATTTATTGCCTGGAGTCAGGAGAGGTCATTTAGAGTTGTTGAAAATAAATGCTATCTTGTTTGTGGTCATTGTTATGCAAACACATAGACACAAAATTATACATATAGAATTATATATAATTATGAATATAATTGAGAAATTTTGACTATAACATATATGTGTCAAAAATGCTTTCTATGATATGAATTTATGTAATATAAATATTTACCATAAATAAATATCACTTCAGTGAGCCATATTGTAAAAGGTGCAAAGATAGTCATCTTACAGCTGATTGTTCATTTACAGTTTAGTCACACAGTCCCTTCGTCCTTCAGGAAGTCGGGAGAGAGTTTCTGTAGCCTTGGGTAGAGAGGATTTTATTTTAGAAAATGAACTTGCATGCTACTCCAGAGAATGTGAATGGCTGAGAAAACCAAGGAAGAAGTGAGAGTGGTCACTGCTTCTTTTTTCTTCAAATATCTTTCAAACCCTTAAAGATGTGGTTCTCTTGAAAGCTTCCTCTCTCATGATAATCCTACCATCTCAAGCCTGTCACACTGACCTTCTGTAGGTTTTTCTCCCTCACGAGGAGAATCTAGTTGAAGTGCCTAAGCATGAGTTACATAGTCGTGATGGCCTGGTTCCCATATATTTTGAGTCCCTTTTCCTATAGTGCCTTTCTTGACTTCCTAAATTGTCAGTAAGTTGCTGTCCCCAGGCAGCATCTCTGCCTGGGATCTCTCTTCAGAGCTTCGTGTGCCAGCCTTCAGGTTGGGGAAGTTAGAAAGGCAGACTGGTGAAAACGGTAAGTCAGAATTCTTGCTGGTGAATGAGAAAGATCTTCTAGGCAGGAATTCAGGAGGCAGTTAAAAGGTACAATATGATGGTAACAAAAAGGGAAACAAAGCTTATGTATTTAGGGGGTAGGGGGAGGTAGTGTGGGTAGGGGAATAGGAAAAATGAGAATTAAATATTGTCATATACTGGTATAAATTCCCAATATTGAGTGTGATCATGATGTGTATATACAATTTACCAATAAAGAAATGGAGAAAAAAATAACAAAAAAGGGACCATGAATCTGACCAAGTTGAACCTTGAAATGATGCTGGATCAAAAATTTCTTGGGCTGAATCTCTAATACATTAAGGACACAACAGGAGTGGAGCTATGAGCTCAGAGGTCTGTATGTGACATTTTATATAGATCAGCGTAAATCAGCAGCAGAGTAGGGCTGTATACACACAGAGAATGAAGCCATGTAGTACTGGTTAGGAGGACAGTCCCCGAGATTCTGAGCACTGCATCACTACTTTAAGGACCTACATCACTTTAGGCATGTAATTGACCTTTCAAAGTCAGAGGCTTTTAAAAACCGATATGGTGATTGGATGCAACAATGTTTATGAAACTACTAATTCAATAATTGGCACATAGAAAATCTGAAGTAAATGTAAATGATATTCATACATGTTATGAAAAGGAAAATGTGAAGCAATCCTAGTTCTCCTTTATTCCAGCAGAAGCATTTTAAAGGTACAAGTCTCTAGCCTTGCATATCAAAGAGTAAGATGTAGCAGTCAGATGAATTAAAGGTCATATTTAGATCTTATAAAGCTAGAAACTATGGAGAGGGAACAATGTGTGACAAAATCCCAGATAGACTTCAACTTTCTTGCCTATAAATCTGGATTTGATACTATTTTATAAACCTTCCAGCTCTAACATATTATGACTCTATAAAATGAAATAGATTGTTGAATTATGATAGACATACTCTTTCATTTTATATGACCTTAGAAAAGAATAATGCCCTCAAATGATCTGACATTTTCCAGTTCTAACTTGCCTCATTAATTTAGGATTGAAGCAATAACAGATGGGATTGACAGTGAAATTGAAATTGAAATTAGCACATAAATTATATAGAAAACTATTAATTTGGTACAGCAATCCAATAGCTATTCACAAAGTTAGGGATAATAGTTATGTTAGGGAAGTTTATGTAATAGTACAAAAAAGAACCGAATTAGTTCTAAAGAGGAGATTTTCATCAGGAAATAATACTGAGAAGTGACATCATAAAGATGTTGGGATAGAAGCTTTCTTCTATCACGCATTTAGAGAAATATTGATTTTGACAGTTACATAGGAAAATAATTTTATGGTAGTCTTGAGGAGGTATTTCAGCACATGGCTAGAGCAAAGAATAAAAAAACAGACACAATTGAAGGGCTATCATCATTTTATTATTGTTGCCTTTCCACAAAATGGCACAGCTCAATACCAAAGAGACGTTTTCCCCCTCACAATTTCTCCCACAGGGGGAAGTGATATAATGGTGTATAAAATTTCAGGTCACCTAGATATATGAGACGCTACCCAAAGGGCCCACACTTCTTTCTTACTCCACCCAGAATACTGAGCTAAACAGCATGATAAATTGATTTGGCAAGGCTAGGAACAGGGAAGAGAACACTTTATACTAATATAATTCCAGGGACTCTTTCGGGAAAGCAGCCTGGAAGTCCTGTGCAGCATCTTGCCAGTGCACCCATGCCCACTTCTAGTGCCTCACACCTCTCACTTACCTTCCACACTGGCTCCCATGGGTGCCTTCATAAACTGTGAGCGTGAACATCTCACCTAGGCAGACAACTCTGCAGGATTCAGAAAAGCCACAAACTTTTGAGTTCCAAGACACCATTCTAGAGAAAATAAATAGGTTGGTCATGCCTGGCTGGTCTTGACTAAGAGAAGACTTACAGTCTAAAGAACTCACCCCAAGAGGGAATGGGAAGAGAAGAGTAACAACAACCATACAAAAGAGCTAGAACAGAATTAGAATCTCGAGGGGGCTCTTTGATGAAGATGCTTCCTTTCCATTCCAGTCTCTAAAGACTGGAGAAGGAGACTGCTTCTAAATGTGTAGATGGTGATGCAAGATTTTAAAGAACATGAAAAATCAAAGAAATCTGACACTGTAAAGTGGATAAAATAATATTGCAGTAATCTATTTCAAATAAATTGATATCAATAAATTGAGAAAAAGTTTTTAAAAATAATTATTTTAATAAAGCTCAGCAAATTGCTACAGAATACATATGCGCAACCCAGGAAATCAGAAAACAATACATGAGTAAAATGAAAAATCAATATAAATAAAAATTGTAAAAAATGAGGACAAATTCTGGAGCTGAATAATATACTGAATAAAATGAAAAAAATAGAGTAAAAAACACCTGTTACACAACTGAAAAACAGTCAAGAAAGCTAACATTTACATTAGGAAATAGGGTGATGTAGGCAATATAAATGGTAGAAATCTTATTTGACAAATACCAACTGAAAATCTCCCAAATCAAAAGAGAAATAATGGAGATTTCTCACTTGTGTATAGTTTGAAATGTCTCTAAGAAAGTTCAACTCACAGAAGATTTCATGAAGCCATCATGATGATTAAGCTTTCAAAATTCAGAAATGCAGGAGGATTTTTGAAAGCAGGAAGTAAAAAAGCCCATACAAGATTACTATCAAGACTAGCGTCAGATTTTTAGCAGAAAAGGTACTTGTCCAGGAGAAAGTAGGGTAATATATTCAAAGTGCCATAATGAAAAAAAAACTACTGACAAAGAATACTTTATTTAGGGGCCGGAGGGTTAGCTCAGTGGTTCCAGCGCCTGCCTCGCAAGCGCAAGGTCCTGAGTTTGATCCCCAGTAACCACATATAATGCTGGGCATGGAGACACGCCCACCAACAATCAACACCGCATACCACAATGCCGGACGTGGTGGCTCACGCCTGTAATCCCAGCACTCGGGAGGCAGAGACAGGAGGATTGCTGAGTTCGCGGCGGCTTGCCTGAACACCATAGTGAGCTCAGGGCCAGCCTGAACTACAAAGTGAGACCCTGTCTCAAAAAAAAAAAAAAGAATATTTAATAATCGTGTATATCAGAAATGAAGGAGATATAAAAACTTAAAAGTATGAAATTATACAACACTCTAGCAATATTAAGGATAATAGTTAAATTCAGAATAATTTATAATGATTACGGGTAAATATAACACTAAAATTTAAATGGAATATTATAAAAGTAACTATTATCTGAAATAATTTCTTGAATATACAATATAAAACTATAAATTGCAACATCAAAAGCATTGTATAGATCAAGGGAAAGTGTGGAGTTTTGAATACAACTGAGGTCAATTGCATTGCCTTACAATAAACTATTATAATTTTCAGATAACATATAAACATGATTATAATAATGAACCAAATATTTCCAATTAATTCACTAAAGATGAACAGAATGAAATCAAATTTCTATATCACTGTACAATATTATCAAGTCAAAAAGAAATGAGGAAGGAAAAATAATCTATAATGCAACTAGAAAACACTTAAAATGGTAATAGCAACATTTTTTATTCATACATTATATATACACATCACAATTACACTTCATACTGAGAATTTGTAACAGTATATGACCCATTTTAATTCTCATTTTTCTCCTTCCCCTACCCACCCTACCAGTCCCCCGCCCCTTTATATACAAGTTTTGTTTCCTTTTTTTAGCCATCAATTTTTTCCTTTTTTTATTATTTACCCCCAAATCCCATTTTCCTTTGAATATTTACTATTTCAAAATATTGATTATGCATTCAGGAACACATTTACAACTTCAGTTTCTCATATCAGAGAAAAGATTTGATATTTACACATATGTGACCTATTTATTTCACTTATGAGTATGTCCTGAAGGTATGTCCATTTGAGTATAAATGATTCACTCATCATTCTTTATGGTAGAGTAACTTTTAAATTAATTTCATGAAAGGCAAGTCACCTGAGGGCTTCAGTCAAAAGATATAGTGTAGTTGTATGTAGGGGAAAAAGGCGACATCGAATACTGCGTGGCCTGCAACACATTCACCTCGGCTTTGAGAAATTTCATGCAAATGAGTGCCCCAGAAAGAAGAGATAGCCACACTTACACGAGACGATAGAGGCCTTCCTCAAAAACTGTCAGAAGACAAAAAAGTCATTGTATAATGATAACATAGTAATTGGTCGAAAGGATTTAGTATTTACAAATATAGAATGCACTCGGCATTTGTGTCCCTAGAGCCAAATGTTAAAAGATTGCCAGGGAGAAAGAGACTTAGTGGCTGCCAAGGATGAAGAGGTAGAAGAGATGGGAAAATGTTGCTCATAAACTACAGAGTTTCAGTAATAAAATGAATACATTCTGGCAACCTAATATACAGGATCATGACTATTGTTAATAATGTGTTGTATGTGCAAATATTGATAAGAGTGAAACCTTAATATTCTTACCACACACACATACCCAAGCATACACACACACATATACACACACAAACAAACACACACACACAATAACTACATGAAGTGATAGATATGTTAGTCATGTCCATCATTTTAGTGTATATATGTGTATGGAAGGATTATGCTGTATATCTTTAATTTTTATTTTTATGTATGTATGTATGTACATATTTATTTATTTACTTATTTATTTGCAGTACCAGGGATTGAACTGAGTTTTATTATTCAATTTTATCTCTATATACCTGGAGGAAAAAGGTATAGTAATTCCATTTAGCTTATTCCTCTTAATCAAAACTAGTAGGTAAGTTTTTTTAATGACTACTACATTATTAATTTGGATCAAAGAAATAAAAGAGTAGATATGATTTATTTTGCTTTTCTCTTTTTTTCTTTCTCATTCCATAATGATCCCCAGCCTCATAGTGCTGCAGTGTTCAAACATGTCCATTTTGTTTGCTGAGCTCTTCATCTGAAGAGAAAGCTTAAGAGTGAATGTAAATAACCATAAATGACTGAACCCCTATTTTAGGCTTTCACTGAGACCTGTAAACTATCAGAATTCCACGGTGGGGACTAGGAGTAAAAGTTTGGTGGCATCCAGTTCTCCTGAGTGTCAGAAGGTCTCAGACTTATTCTTCTATTGCTTGGAGAATCAGGTGATTGCCTTTCAATGATTTGCAAAGAAATTATATATCAGTATAATTCTCTAACAGCCAGGACAAGTTCCTCAGGAAACAGAACACAGCAAAGAAAACCTGATAGGAAGAAATGTCAGAGCCCATTATTTCTCTGTGTCCATCAGCATCACAAGTTGAAAGATGAAAAGTTCAGCTCTTTTTCCAGTTGAAACTTTTTACCACTGTTTTCACAGAAAGTTGGCTGAAGAAAGCCTCTTAGAGTTGTGTGGTAATGTGCAGTCAAACAGTGCTGGATATAACATAATTACATAAACAGATAATCATGCTGACAATTAAACAGTAGAATGTGATGATGCTTATTAATGCTGCATTGGGAACATTGTGCCACAGAACAACAGGATAAGCCTTTCTACCTCAACTTCAAGAAGGAAAGGGAAAAAGATTCAAAATTCTCCTGCTTTAATCATCTACAGATAAGATGGAGAGATTGCACCTGGGAGGGAAAATTTAGGTAAGAAAAATAGCCACTGGCCCCCAAAAGTGATCACAACTTTCCCAAAGACCAACAGGAAAATCAGGAAGATCATATTATATATAAGTATGATGGAAAGACATGAAACCTTAATAAAGTAAGAATTTAGAGTGAGTTATAGGATTTGTGATTGGAAAGACTAAGTTTGTATAAATATTAACACTAGGACCCTGAAATGTCAAGGTAATAGCTCATCAAAAAAATGAAAAACTGAAAGCATGATACGACTCAGGGAAGAGAATCATCAGAAAGGAAAAAGATAATACAGAAGGTGGATGTTTCTTTGGGTCCATCCTCTTGCCCAGTGAGGAGAAAGGACAGGTCATTATTAATTTTTTGCATAGTGCTTTAAATAATGGTGAGTATGTGTGAATAAAGTCCTAAGTAATGAGAAAGGAAGGAGGGCAGACCCTTGGATATGAAGGTTTCTGAAAGTGGAACTCAATTCTAAAAGGACACATATATTTCATAGCAGTAAATTCTTGAGTAAGCTGCGTGAATAGTCTGTGTGTAGCAAGACACCTCTGCGTGCATTTCTGAGAAGTAATAAGGAGATAGTTGAAGTTAGACTTGGAGAAACACTGTAAGGGTAACAGAGAGAGTATCACTAGTGCTTTTTCCTTTTCTGTGAAGCCCATTACACTACATAATATATAAAATGAATACTTCAATAAATCTACTCAATATAGAAGCTCATTCCAACGGACATGGGAAACCAAAGATTAAAGACTGAGCAGAGAGGAGGGAAATGACAGGAAAGTCAACTGGCTTTGTGGAGTTAGGAGAGGTGATGCAGACCTAGGTATGGGAAAAAAGGATGAGAAATATAGCACAAAAGTGGGTGAATTGAAAGTCTGTATCTGAAAAATTTATGAGCCACCTCTTTTCCACATAGTGCATAATTTCAGGTAGAAAACTGAAAGGCAGGCAGTTAAAAAATTTAGCAGGGCAGTCTTAACATTCAGCAATATAGAAATGGTGGAGGAAAGATAGGAGGCAAGGGATGAAAACTGCATAAAGGGTGTTCATTCTGTGAAAGAGAAAGCTGGAAACCTTCTACCTTTTCTTAATAGTAATGAACTTACTCTTCTGAAAGAGAGAGAATTCTGGAAGCCAAAACCAGACACTTTGTAGCACTCTACATAGAGAGTTTATTAAAGTCTGTTTCATCTGTAGGTAAGATGGAGACCTGGTTTCCGGTGCCAAAGGTCTGTGCTGAGGAGCTGGACATGACAGGCTCCTTCCGGCTCCTCAGGGAGAAGACCGTCCCTATGATTGGAACATGGTGGACCTGATAAAATAAACACAAGAGCCTTTTTCTTTCAGTTCTTAACTCTGCAAGAAAAAAAAAAGATAATAAAGGTAGTTTCCTGTTGTCTAAACAATAAATTATTATACTGTCTAATGTTGCATGTTTTCCTTTGAAATAAAGATCCTGTAAGATGAGTGAGAGCCCATGTGAGCCCCAATTACCAAAGGAAAAGAATAACCCACCTCAGTAGGGCTTAAGTGTCAAGGAGACAATAACAACAAAGAAAAAAAAACTCTTACAATAAACCACTGATGATCCTGGGATGCTGCAGGTAGTGTACAACTTGAGGCAAAAATAGAATAAAATTTAATGAAATGCTGATCAGCACAAGCAAATGAAAAAGGCACAAAATTAGTTACAAAAATAATCAAAAGGATTTGAATTATTGATATCAAATGAAAAAATATCAAATGAAAAAAATCTTAAAGAACAGAGCAAAGAAGACAAGAATGACAAGGGGTCTTGAAGGATAGCATCAGTAACCAGCTAGATGAGAAAAGAAACTGGTTGTGGAGATAATAATTACATAGATTTTAGAGAAAAGCTGTAAAGAAAATGGACTAAAGTTGAAAATTCTCAGGCCTTATGGTATAAATCAACAATAAGCCCCTAAAATAGCAAAAATTTACTGTCTACTCACATTTGGAATCCTGTACTGCTTTAGAAAACTATATTAAAGGTGAAAGTTGATTTGTACCTTTTTTCATGCAATACTTCCAAATAAGAAAACCAAGACAGAAAAAAAAATAATCTCTATTATGTAAAATAAAGTAATATACTATAATATATGTATACACATTTGTAAGAACATGAAAAAGACGGATGTGAGGTCCTTACAATGCTTTTTATCGATGGCATTGAGGGGCTATTGGCACTGACAGGCAGGATGCAAATTGTACCACATATATTATGTGCTGTAGCATTTCAGAAGCACCACTGACAACGACTATCGTGGCGCATTCTTAGGTGGCCCCTAGGATGATCTCTGCCCTTCATCATTATGTACAGTTCTAATTTTCTCCACTTTCATGTCAGTGGAAACTGATATGTGCTCACCAATATAATATAGCAAAGTGAAGCACTTGTACATGGTTATGTTCCCTAAGAATGTTGGGTACATCTTTCTGCAATCTGTCTTCTCCTTGCTGACTGAGGAAGCTGGTAGCGTATTGGCAAACTGCACATGACAAAGGACCGCTGGTGACCTCTAGGAGTTGAAGATGGCCTCAAGATCCATGTTAAATGTAAGCCAGAGGCTTCCAGATACTCAAAATTCCCAGGTGTACAGCCACAAGACCCTGAATGTTGCCACAAGACCCTGAATGTTGCCGCAAACCACAGAAGTATGGAAATGGGTCCCTCCCAGGCAAGATCTGAGTTGCACTGCAACCTTGCTGACACTGACTGCAGGCTTGTGAGGCACTAAGCAGAGGACAAGCCACACCCAGACTTCCTGGCACACAGGACCCTTAACAGAAGTGTCACTTGTGTGTTTTAAGGTATCAAATGTGTGTAACATTGTGACGCAGCAGTAGATAACTAATGCATGTATCTCAATGTGATCTGGTGTTTGCAATTAGCAATTTGCATGATCATGCACGGCAACCCCAGAGAGAAAGAGTTACAGAAAAAAAAAAAAAGAAAAGGCTTTATAAATGGATTATAAGACAATCTCATTAGTGATAAAATCACATGAGCATTCACTAATGGTGGCAAAGAACATTATTAAGTGAAAAGTAGGCTGTGTAGATGTGGATACATACGATTTACTTTCTTTACAAATGATCAAGGTGAACACACCACAGACAAGCCCTCTGGCTCTTTTCACAGCTCAGGTGTTCTGCTTTTATAAGTAGACTTCTAGTTTTATGTATGGTGACCTTCTGAGAAGAAATTGTCTCAAGCCTGGAGGATTCAGTGACCTTTCAGCATTTGTGGGTCTCACACAATGCGGTGGCTACACTAGCCTTAATTTTCTTGGTAAGATCCAGACCACTGAATAGCATTCATCCGTGGTTGCCTAAATTGGTCCTTGGACTCACTACCATCACACATCACATGTTCCCTGTTGTTTCCAGAGAACTGCAGCCCAGGATATATGCCATTTAAATAGGCCATCAGTTACCATTATTTTTCAAAATCAGATGGTAATTGAATTGAGCATTTTTATTCATTTTAAATTTCCTGGGTTTAGAAAACTTAATGATTCACTGTTGTTTCTTATTTATCACTCTTGAACATACTTGGTCAGCAAGGTGATTACCTAATTCTTCTTTTACCAAAGAATTAGTGTTTTAAAGTCTTTTTGAGAAATGGTCCTAGGTAACTTTTTTTTTTTTTTATTTTTGAGACAGGGTCTTGCTTTGTAGTTCAGGCTGGCCCTGAGCTCACTATGGTGCCCAGGCAAGCCGCTGCGAACTCAGCAATAAGTAACATTTTGAAACAAAGCCATTCTAGGAAAAAAAAATCACAGCAAGAAAAACTAACAAAAGAGCTCAATAAAATATTTCTTGTAACAGATATGTTGCTAGCTTTTGAACTCACAGATCACTAGTTGTGCAATCATAACTTTTTACTGGAGAAGGCAAAAGATTTTATAGGTTTTTGATTTAACAAACATGGAAAAATAATTATGTAATATTCCAGTGGTCTTGAAATGATATTTGTACTACGTAGATTATAACCTCATATTTTTAGTGCATCTACCTTGCAGTCTCACTGCATCTTCACAATCATATATGTGTCCAATAATATTGTGATGGTTACATAATTGCAATCAACCTCTATGTGAATTAAGCTGCTTAATGGTATTAGGTCTGGGTTGGGAGTTTAGCTCAAGTGGTAAGGTACCTACCTTGATGGTTATAGGTTTGTAAAAGCAATTCATTCATTCACTAAACAAATGTTAGGCAGCACTATACTGGTAGAAAATTATGGAATTCTTAATAAGAAAAATACTGTAATTAATCCTATGGAGCCCACAATATAGTTTTGGAAGAATCATACAAATGGTAACAGATGCAAGTGCTATTAAGATGTATCTGATGCTCTAAATGTCTACAACATGTAAAGAGATTTGGGAATGTTAACAAGAGTTCCATGGGAAGTGAGGAATGAGCTAGTTTGAAGGCAGAGGGGGGGTTCTACTATAGGAGGTACGCTCGGCTGGAGGGGAAACTTGGGCAAAGCCATAGAGCACCAAGCAGAAGCCCATGTTCAAGGCACAGGGAGTCTGGACATTAGGACTACAGAGTGAGGGGTGGGTGAGACTGGAGAGATCAAACAGACAAGGCCAGGGCTTCTAAAGCAAAGATGCTGGAGGTACCTGGGGAGCTGTGGGCCCACACCGCAGACCCATTCAAAGACAACATCTCAGGTAGAGCCTGGGCAGCAGTACAAAGCTCCCTGGTGGGTTTTATACATATAAAGGAATTTATGAGGTTGATTTTCATGATCAGAAGTTGCACAGTTCCATAAAGGCTATCTAGAGGCTGGAGATGCACAGAAACTAATCTGTGAAGAGGGAAGCCTGAGAACAGGGAGCCCAATGATTCAGCTCCAGTAGGAGACAGAAGTCCTGGAAGGCCCCTGGAGAGCTGCTGGTGTGAGTCCCCATCCAAAGGCCCAAGAGCCTGCAGTTTGATATCTGTGGGTGAAGGCATCATGCCAGAATCCAGCTTGTCTGTGCATGTATGTTTTCCCTTCTTCTTCACTTTGTTCCAGCTGGGTCCCTAGTGCATTGGATGGTACTGCACACATTTAGGGTAGGCATTTCTACTCAGCTCACTGAGTCACACACCAACTCCCTCTGGAAACACACACACACCAACTCAGAAATGTGTTTTACTAGCTTGCTGGGTGTTCCTTAATTCAGTCAAACTGATAACCAAGATTTGCTATCATAGCAGAGATTTTGAAGTCAATATTTGGAGATGCTGACAAGGCTCTTCAGGACCTTAAGCCATGCTAGAACATCATGTGTCCTGTGCCTCCACCTATGACCCTTGGAATAATATACTATATTGAATACCATATCTGTTCAATACATTCCGTTACTTGGCTTCTTAGTATAAGTTGTTCATTTGTTGTGTGGCTTTTTCCTCCATTGTGTTCTGTCATCACAAATGTTGAGTGGTAACATTTCTTTGAAGTGAAAAATTCTAGGTCTTGCTTTGCGTCCTAAAAAACATTCTGGATGTACATTGGGATGTATGAACCGCATGACCTATAGTGTTCCATCTAGCTCATCAATTTTCTTCCCTTCCTCTACTCCTACTCTGAGGTTCCTTTCTTTCAAAGCCTAGTCACCAGAATTCTCAGCACTTCCCTCCTACACGTGTACAGATGCCATGCATAATAGCCAAAGAACAGGGCTATGAGGCAGAAAGTAAGCAGTCAGGACTTCTTAGCAGTGACTGCCAGTGTAAACTCCATTATGGCTGCTTCTGATGTTACCCGTCACTCTCCCTTAGTGCTAATGCTTCCCTGGTCAGCACCAAACAAATGGAGAATAATCCAAAACTAGATTTCAAGGCAACAGGATGAGCTTGGCCTGAGAAAACAAATAGGTATGATTAGACCATTCTTCTTTTGCCCATGTCAGGGCAGGTCAGAGTCCTAACTCGCTGATCCCTAATCCCACTAACTGCCTTTGCTCCCTCTCCACTGTGTGCCTACTCTGTCAGCTCTCCCAGGCTCCCTCTTACCCACCAGCTTCTTGGTTACTTACTGGGTAGGTTTTAGGACCTATGAGTTTCCCTTGCCCTGCTCTGGAGTCTAGACGGATGAGTAGAGAAAGAGGTAACACAGCCTGCTGTTTCCTTCTTATTCAACCATTTCCAGTAATTTAAAATCCATCCCTGTCTGTTATCTACTGAATAAGCCTCTTATTTTCATGAAAGCAATTTGTACATAAACTTCATCAGCAGTCAACTTTCACCCTTCAGGAATCCCTCACTCTTTGTCTGGGCTATTTCTAAGTAACTTTTCCCATTTGGTTTATTTGAAGAAGAATTCAAACCCTGGGATAGTTTTCCTGGGTCCAAAATATTTCTTAAAAAATAAGAGTCTAAATTAATAGGTCACAGATGTGTAAATATTGTGTATTTTCTCTGGTATAAGAAACTGAACTTATAAATATGTCTAGAATGCATGACTGATATTGTGAAATAGTAAATATTCAAAGGGAAATGAAGTTTAGGGGTAAATAATGAAGAAAGAAAAATTGATGGTAAATAAAAAGGAAACAATGCTTGTGTATATAAGGGCATGGGGTGGTAGGGTGGGTAGGAGAAGGGGGAAAATGAGAATTAAGTTGTGTCATATAGTGGTACAAATTCTCAATGTGGAGTGTAATTATGATGTGTATATATAATGTCCCAATTAAAAAAATAAGTCTATCTCTTTTTTGTAGTTCCTTATATAATTCAATGCTAGAGAATTTACTAGAGATTCATCAATTTTAAAATTGTTTATTATATATCAATTATACAGTGATATATTGTGCTTTAAATTACTAATTTTAAAATAAATGTTTCCTCTCAAATGGTGAAAATGGTAAGATGAGAAACAATATTCTCCTTCAGTATCTCAAGATTATAATATTATAAATAAAACATAGACTTTTAAATATATTGCAACAAAAAATACACACTTAATTTTTCCAAGGAAAAAAAAAGCAGTGTTGGGCCGGAGATTTAGCTCAGTGGTTCCAGCGCCTGCCTCGCAAGCAGAAGGCCCTGAATTTGATCCCAGTAACCACATACAGTGTTGGGTGTGGTGACTCACGCCCACCAGCCATCAATACCACAAACCACAGTGCTGGGCGTGGTAACTCACGCTTGTCATCCCAGAGCTCCAGAGGCAGAGACAGGAGGATTGCTGAGTTCGAGGCTTGCCTGGGCTACATAGTGAGCTCAGGGCCAGCCTGAACTACAAAGCGAGACCCTGTCTCAAAAACAAAACAAAACAAAACAAAAAAACAAAAAAGCAGTGTTATATTTTCATGCTTTGATCTATATAAAATTGTTCAAAATTCCTTAAGTAGAAGTTATACTTATGCCTTTTCACAAGAGTGCTGAAGAATAGTTAAGCTACCAATAGATGCATTTTGGGATTGTCTTTAGTTCCATAGACTACATAAGAATGAGTGTTCTGCTTATTTGTAAATAACTAGGAATGTTTCTCTTCAGCATGAGTGGAGCTGATAATTTTTGTTTGTTTTGATGCTGGCATTTAATCCATGATTTCTTGCATTCTAGGTAAGGCCTCTACCACCCCTATACACTGGTTTCTCCATGACAGCAAAACTACAGTCTGCACTGAGTGGTTTAATTCCATTACTAGCACCTTCACATTCTACACTCACATACTGCTGTCTGAGACATCATATGAACCTAACAGCCCACTGGCACAAGTTGCTGGTGATGGTAATTTTGGTTGCTTGAACACTATCCACTTTTTTTCCCCTCACTTTGGTATCTTTTCTCAAAATCTGAAAGATCAGAAACCAGTAGTCAGTTCAATGAAGTGACTCAGTAAGCATTTGGAACTCCTGTTTGCGGGAATTATAAAAGCCATGTGGGATGTGACAGGGTCAGTAACATGGGTGGATTGTTACCAAGGTGGGAGCCCCAGGGGTGGTATTAACAGTGTCTTCTAAAGTCATCTTTTGGCGCCTCTATTCCTGGGAAGCCAGTCCACCATCTGGCATTAGGCACCGTGCCATATTGACAGATGGAACCAAGTGTCGGCAGTTGAGACCATACACTCCTTTCTACCTTGGTTGCGGACAATATTTTCACTAGAAATACTCAACAGATTCTTTTGTACCTCATCTCTCAGATCTTGAATAAAAGGAAATGATATTTCTTTCCTTCAATGAGAAAAAAGTGTTTTTCTCTTGGGAGTCTGGTGCTATCTGAATATAAGTAGTGGCATTTATATTCATCAGAATTAATGAATTAATGGAAAACTTGCATATTCAACTTTATCCCATAGGTTTAACAAACTGAATCTTAAGTTCCAAAAAACATTCTTCTTTCAAAATAGTGGAGCTTTTGGCTTCCTAATTTGGTAAATGTGTGGAAATTTCTGGATGTCAATTTAAAAATGAAGCAGAGTCGTATTTTCTTCATTTGATGTTCTAGAAAGTAGTTGAATTTAGAGGTAAAAATGCTATCAATCATTTGCTACTTACTACTCACCAAACTTCTATTGGGCACTTAGTTTAGGCACAATGGATAATGTAATTCACAGGAATAAGTTACATAATTCTTGCGGTCAAAAGTCTTATCAGCTTGTTGAGAAAATAGCACATAAATTTACAAAGACAATGTTTCTTTGTCATCATAACAAATTCCAACATTTCTTTTCCATTATAATTATAATTTCCTAATTGAAATAGAGCCTTAAAAACAGAAATATGGAATAAAAAATCTTCATAGCCCTATAGCAAAAATAATTTCTATGGACTTAAAGATATGAATCTGTTTTGTTGGTTTTTCAATGTGGATTCTTTATTTTGTTCATGAATTTATGATCTATTTCAGAAGTATGTCAGGTTTTTATACTGCTTTAAAAAATACACTACATCATATGCATAGCCCATTTTTTTTTCTTTTTTTGAGGCAAGTTTTTGGTATATGGTCCAGGCCTCAAAATCATGGTGATCCTCCTGCCTGAGCTTCCCAAGTGGTGAGATTTATGGTGTATGCTTCTCCCTGTTTTAATGAGTATATGTTTATAATACTGTAAATACTTTCCAATTTGAAGTGTATATCAAACTAAATGCAGCAAAATTTATAAATAACTTCTATTTTTTTTGAGACAGGGTCCCGCTTTATAGTTCAGGCTGGCCCTGAGCTCACTATGTAGCCCAGGCAAGCCTCAAACTCAGCAATCCTCCTGTCTCTGCCTCCCGAGTGCTGGAACTACTGAGCTAAATCTCCAGCCCAAGAGTCTAATGGTTTTTGACCTAACTTTGTCTGAGTCCTGAGCCCAGGAACTATGTATGCTGAGAAATTCTGCATAAAGCTGTGTTTTTTATTTATAGAGTCCACAAATGAGATTTCAACGGATTCTAAATATGAGTTCAGAAAATACACATTGAAGTTTTTAAAATGCTTAGACAGGTGATTATCATTGTATTTATTTGAAAAAATAAAACAGACTACTGTTATTATAGTTGAATAATTTACAGAAATGGAAAAGCTGACACAGAATGAATAAATCCTGTAGTTTTTTTTTTCAGGAAAAATACTTACTACAGACAATATTAAGGAGGATTTAATTTTTCAAGGTGCTGCTATAACGGCGCTATGAAGAAATTTGGTACAAGGCAATCCTAAAATGGCATAGCTTTTTAAAATGTGGTTTCAGTTTTATTCCTATCTTTAGGATATTGAATATTACCTTACTACTAAAAGGAATTTCCTCATGCCTCATGATAAAATAAATTTTGAATGTATTGTATTACCAGAATTTATGAAAAGATGTAACTGAAAGTCAATTCTATACATTTATGAAAACTTACATTAATTTTTGGTACAAATAAGAATTAATTTAGTTCTAATTATTTATAATACACCAATGCTTCTATAATGAGCAAACTTCCTTTAAAAAATCTGAGTATTTTTCAGAAATTCTTCAGTATAGAAAACATTTGCCAATTTTAATGTGAATAATAACATCTGTAGTTATTTGGAACATATCTGAGTTACCCCAAATCATGCTTCCAGGAAAACCCAGAGTAGAACAACTCTTCAACTATTTTTTTTTTGAGACAAGGTCTCGCTTTGTAGTTCAGGCTGGCCCTGAGCTCACCGTGTAGCCCAGGCAAGCCTCAAACTCAGCAATCCTCCTGTCTCTGCCTCCTGAGTGCTGGGATTACAGGCATGAGCCACCAGGCCCAGCAATAACTTCTATTTTTGAAGCTTATGACTATTTTAAATAAAACTTTAATAAACATCAAAAATAAAGCTGCTTCTGCTTTTCCAATTATAGTCTTAGAAAATATTACCAGAAGTATACGTATTTTTCCATTAAAGAGAGTGAAATGTTTATTAAAGTTTCCTGGTACATGATTAGAATATATTGGTAAATAAGCATTAACTACCAGATTTTGTTTCAAGAATTACATGAGATATTTATATTCACAGATCTTTTATCAACATTCATAAACTCTATCCTGGGCAGATATTTTTAAGTTCTAACTTAGTTGACAAGATAGTTAATAAAGCCAATTGTGTATAAAATTCAATACTAAAATGTTTGCCTTTGAATTTCTAATCTTTTCCCAATCTTCTGCACTAGCCTGATTTTCTTAGGTGAGATATATTTAAAAAAAAACCCTCTGTTTACCAATTTGAAGAAGGTAGTAGTCACTTATACACCAGTATTTTCTTCCAGTGAGTTCTGATATTTTCTTTCTTTTATTTTCTTAATTCTTCATGTAATGTCTTCATCTTTTACCTTTCTAATACTACCCTTATTTCAGTCTTCCAAATGATGTCTTATGACCAAAGATAATCATTATGAAAGGAAGGAGGAATTGTCTTTGCAAAAAGTAATTTGCATATTCCTTAGAGATCTCCTTGAAGAAGAGAATCATATGTTCACTCTGTATATGAGTCAGATTTTCCTTCCCTTGGAAAATTCCCAAAGCCTGGAATTCAAAAGAGGAGAGGTTTATTTTGACCTAGAGTTTCAGAGGATTCAATACAAGGTGATTTAGTCCAAGACAAAAACAACATTGCAAAATAAATGGTAAATGAAAGCTGCCTATGTCATAGTCACCAAGAAGGAGAGAGGAAATGGAAGGACACTGGGACAAAAAGGCACCCATCCTGGTTATAGCTCCATGACAGACCTCTTCTAGCAAGGACACACTCTGAATATTATAGTCAGCTGTTGGGCCAAACCCTTCTTATTCTTTCTCTCTCTCTCTCCTGGTGAATGAAAGGAGACCATGTCCCTTTAAGAAACCATAGCAACACACAGACACAGGTAATGTAGATGATGCAGACCAATCATACATTGCTAAATGCTGCTTCCGCCCTTGCATCCAATCATATTCCGCTGTGAACACTGCACCTACCCTCTCATCCAATCACATCCTAAGGCCCTCTATGTGAATTCGGGTAACCTCTGTGATATGGTAATTAATAAAGAAGGTCCCTAACTGCGGAGCCAGGTTGCTGTATTAATTCCGCATCACCACTCACCCTCCCGAGGCCGAAGGAGACGGCATGGTAACCGGACCAGGTCGGATTACAAACCATGAATTTAATCGATGGACTAGTCAACTGATGAGTATAGGAGTCCCATTATACAAAACCTCCTCAAACCTACACTTCATAATATGAAATTTCTGGGGAGCATTTTAGATCTAACCCATAACACTTTCATGAATCATCTTACCTTTTAACCCAGTGATTTTGAAACATGTATGTATCAAGAGGATAGGAAACATACAGTAATGAGAATTCTGAAAATTTCAACTCAAATCTCAGTATAGACAGATATATCACTTTAGGGATATACATATACATATCACTAAAGTTTTTAATTTTTACATTTTAAAGAGATTTGTTCTTTCCATGTTTATATTCCTAAGATATCATCAGGATGCAGGAATATGCTTTTATAATAACAGTATTGCAGAGTATTTGAAGTAATTCATCAGTTTTTTTCTTACTTCATGAGATTTGTACTATTGAATATTTAAGAGCAAACTGTGGTATTTGATACTAGTCAAAAGATTGCTGCCAAGGATTTGTCCCACTGATGGGAGGGACATTTTATATGAATACATGATTTATTTCAAGGCTAACCTCTTGAAAAGTCTTTTGATACAAAAATATTATACTATCAACAATCATCATGAAAAAGTATTAGATCCTCTTATTTAATAATTTATGTAATACAATCCAAAATATATGTAAATGTTGATAGTTAAAAGATTGTTGGGGGAAAGTAATGAAATAACAAAACTACTCATTGCTCATGTAAGATGAGTTTATTCTGGTTATTACTCTTCCATGACAGAAATAGCCATGATTTTTAATATTTAATGGCCTTGACAGATAGCTCACCATGGTACATTTTGAAATTTATCAAAAATAGATTTTTGCTAATGGGAAAGGAGATTTTTGCTCACATTCTTGTGTTTTGCAAGTGAAATTTTCATTCCAAAAAATTCAGCACACTGCAATTAAAAAAATACTGCAGGAAAGTACAGGGATCTTTTTAAGGAAAGACAAGATGTTTAAATACTTGTACAGAAGGACATGCACACATACATTAGCAAATAAGCAATATATCTAGCACTGTCAAATTTACTCTGAATTGTAGGACAAGTGGCATTGTCAAATGCAGAGGAATTGAAAGAGGGTCTTGCTGGAAAGTAGTGTATTCTCTTTTTGCTTATTTTTGACCATGCTGGAGATCAACCCCAGTGCCTCCAGTGTACAAGGCAAGTATTCTTATATTGAGCTAAACCCCAGGCCTAGTTGCATGTCTCATATCATAGAACTGTTTTAGTCATTTCATCTATTATGTATTCATGTACTTGCAAGGACTGATTTGGTCACATTTATATGTGCTGTAATTAGTTTTTCACTCATTGGTGAGAACTTTGAGTATACTCAGCTGTACTCAAGAATCCTAGGGAAACTCTTGTATGCCATAGAGTATCTGCACAGATGAAAGTGTCTGTATAGTACATTCATGGTGAAAAAGACAAGCCACCAACAAAGAAAAAATTTAAAATATCCAAAACTGGACACAATTACAGTATGAATTACAATAAAAATAGATAAATGGAAATTATTTTACATGCATTTCAAAAAAAGAAACATCTATGGAAGAGTGATATACAAGGTGTATAAATACTAAGAGCTTATAATTCATAAAAAGCAAGCCACAGAAGAATATGAACAGTATGAAAGACAGTAATAGTTACTGATGTAAATATGAACAAAAAATAATGTAGTCAAGTAACTGGTTAGGAGAAATTAAGGGAATAAATTCAAGTAGTATGACACAGCTTTTCTAAAAATATATAATCTTATTTTTAAAGTTCTGATACAGGGAAATACATAGATTTTATTATGTGTTTTATATAAATTGTATAGCATTTCTCTATATGTAATCATTTAATAGTAAACAGAACTTTTAAATTCTTGCTTAAAAATTATTAAAAATATTAGTGCAACATTACATAATGTAATAAGTAATATATTGGCATATGAATCATGGGGAATTTTCCAGATAATTAGCCTTAGAGCCCACGATGAAATTTAGCTGTTGCTATTGACTATACAGCTGTAGGAAAATCATTAAATTCACCAAAAGTCTTTGGTTTATGTTAGAATTGTTGCCTTGTCAAATGAGCTATTGAATGTAATGGACCAATATATACTTCAAAGTTAGAATTTAATATGTTTTCTATAACAACATAACATAGTACATAATAATGGCATACCATGTGATATTTCCATGCATGTATACCTCATGCAGTATATAAATTAATTGGACTATATATATATTCTCAAAAACTATTATTTTCTTAATAGTAATTGTCAACTATTTCTCATTCCACTTTATGAATGTGTTGATGAAATTCATGTAATGTGGGTTAAATAGTCAAATTCTATAATATTGGAAAGCCTGCTTCTTTGGAAAATACAAGTGTAAATCTTAATATGTCACATACTTTGTGCAGTTTGATTTATTCCTAGCATTCTCAAGTGGAAAATTCAGGTGTGTTTTTGATTGCTGATTAGTAAAAAAATACCTTTTCATCACTGTTTCATAGTATTAATTATAATATTCAGGACAAAAGAGACATCCCAGAATTATGATTGATGAATATTTCTAAGAACTGTTTTACTGAAACATAAATATCTTGATAATTATTATATAAATTTTAAAGTAACTAATTTAATTGAAAAATATTCCAAATTCCTTAACAATTGTTCTGGTAAATACTAGAATTTTTCTCAGGTGATCATATACATAAGATTCTAAGAATTGTTCAGTGAAAATTACCTCACATTAAGGATTGTGAAATATTTTTTAAATTCTAGTCTATTCTTATTTATTTCTTAATTGACATGTAAAAATGATACCGACTTAAAGGATACCAAGTGATGTTTGGATGCAGTTATACAGTGGTTCAGATCTCGGTGATTATGTTTCCTTTTAAGATATTTATTCATTATTATACATATATTTTCAAATGTATAAATGTTTTTCAGTAGTCAAGGAGTGAACATATCATTCAACATAGTTTAATATTTCTGAAAATATGGTAAATTTGGCAAACAACATATCAGTCATTTCTTAAATTGATACTTTCAAGTAAATATTTTTTAATGAATTAACCTGCTTCTTCCTGGGACATTTGTTTATGTTTTGTATGGGTGAGACTGAGAAACCTGGAAAGAAAATCTGTGGGAGAGGGGAGGGCACACAGAAGTCTTTGGAAAAGCTCATTGATACCTATGAAATGCAAGACTGAAATGACTGGTCAGACTCACTTTTGCTGGTTATCAAACTTTTGTAAGGACATTTCATACAATATTGAGGATGTAGGATACAAACTGCAGATGGTGTAGAAAGGATGACTCTCTCATACATTCCTTACGTCCTTCCTTCTGATGTTGGAATCCATAATTCACCTAGAAGAAGAGATAAAATGGCTCTGGGGGCTGGCTCATGGGCTTATTCACACATCATGGAATGTTCAAGTTACAAAATATTTCCATTTTATGCTCCAGAGAACTGAGACACTGATATGGTGCTTTACACAGAGATACGCTTCAAAATCTGTAGATCTTGGCCTTATTTATTGCAAGTAATCCTTCAACTAGGGAAGACCTGAATATTGTATTCTATAAATACAGTCTTTCCTCTTAGCAAATCTCATTATTTTATTTACATTTAGGCCTAATAGGCAAAGTCTCTCACCAGGTCTCTGTTTTGTTTTGTTTTATTTTGTTTTGTTTTTTTCTGAGCATGGATATCACACTGTGGAGGGAAAGAATTTTTATGTGTCAGTTGCATTCTTCCTTTCTTTCAAAAATGTGGGTGAATTTAAAGATGTATTTCTCACAAACCATGTGATGAATAAAAGAAGTATTACAGAGGAAAATAGAAAAGAAATTGAATAGACAGAGAAAACTAGAAATTTAGGGAAAATCAAGTTGGTACAGAAAAGAAAGTTCTTCCTGAAGAAATGGGGTGTGATTATTTTAAACAATTTGTTTTTTTACATTTAAAAATGTAAATGGATTTATGTTCAGAATTCCATTCTGATAGAATTCATGGTAAAGCTAAGAATGTTATAATAAATTATAACTCCCCTTTTTCCAGAGGCTCCTTCCACTATCTGCAGAAATTCCCCAAAAGAGACTCATCATTTTCAGAGTTGTGGAAACAGCCGGGGGGGTAGATAGAGGGGTTGACATGCAGGTTAACACCCTGATCCAATAGCTGAACAAAATAATTCAATATCAAATACTTTATAGGGAGATATATTTGGAAAAATCTCCCTTTAGAAGGTATAATCAGTGAAGCAAAGGTTAATGCTTATCAATCACTCTTTGCTTGGCAAATTGATTTGTTCATGTATTTTTTATTATGTTTAAATGTACAGGGTTTCATTGATTTTTACTTTTCAGGTAAACATGATAGATTTCATTCTTGAGGATTTATGCTGACTCTTCCCTCCAGAAAACATCTAAGAGAAACTAGCCAATGATGAGAATTCTTCTTAGTATTAATGAATTTCTTAAAACAAAAATCATTTCAGTAAATAGTAAATATTAAACTGTAAATATCTGAAAATAATCCACAAAATTAAGACAAGCACAAAGCAATTACTTAGCAAGGGTTCTATGGATAGAAAGGCTAACATCAGAGCCATACATGGGTTGACCCTGAAGCAGGACTGCATAGCAAGATTTAGTGTAATCAACTGCAAACTACTAAGTCAGTATTAGTAAGGGAATTTATTTCTTTGAGACCACAGGTAGAGAGAGGATCTTCTGCATTTGTGGGATAAGGGTATCCTCAGGCATGGAAGTTCTATGGATATCCTGAAAGGTACGGGCATGGCAAAGACAGACTCTCCTTCCAAAGGCTACTAGGCCATAACTCAGACCACTGGTCTTATATCAGGGAGAAGAAGGAGAGGGTCATGGAGAGGAACAGAGAGAATCAGAGACAGAGAAAGAGAAAAACAGAGACAGGCAGAGACAGAAAGACAGA
>PVIC010020398.1:0-29551 GCA_004025085.1 Thryonomys swinderianus | reverse complement strand
AATGGCTACTGAAGACACAATACTCTGATGGGCAGGTCAAAGGAAAGGGAAAATGACCATATGGTCAACAGTTGGGATAACTAACTTTCATACTCATACTTAAATAGAACCCTGTGCTGGAATAAGATTAGATGAGCACCAAGGAGATCGAATTCTGTAATTCATAGCAGAGAGATTATAATTTGAATTCTTGTGAAAAGTCCTATTATAAGGAACTGCTTAACATTTGTTAGCAGTTAAGGGAAGATCTCAATAAACACCAGTCTAAAGAAATGCCTGAGGATCTTAGATGGTTTAGGATGTGTTGCAATGCCAACAAAAATGAAATTTCTTTATCTGTGTATAGTCTTGTGGAAAAAGTATTGGTTGCACATCAACAGGTACAAATTCAGGTTTCAGATGTCTTCTATGTAAGTCAACTTGCCTGTTTTCTGCAAAGCAGACAAATGTTTACATCTAATCTGCCTCTCAGGGATGCCATGTTAATAAAAATTATGTGTATGAAAAAAAAATAACAGGTCAAATTAATACAATATTCTTTTTTATTCAGGACATCAAATTTAAACAGCAATCTGGCTATTCAAATTTGTCAACCATAATATTTAAAGAAAAAAGAATGTAAAAAAAATTTATTAGCCACAATCCACCTCTCAGGAGGAATTTTCTATTCAGGAGATATCTTTGATAGGGAAAATTGCGAAAGTTTCAGGTCAGAACATCTTCTATATGTCACTTTTTCCATGACAAGTTAAAACTCTAGAATATCTAAAACACATTCAAAGAGAAAAAAGTTGGAGGAGGAGGAAATATGGCTGGATTCAGAGTAACTAGAAAAAGTAAAAGGGGAAAACACAGTTTATTTTCCTAGGTACCCACATTTGAGCAAGTTTGAGAATGTTATGAGGAATAAGATACTGAAAAAAAAGCCTATCAATTAGTAATGCACACGTCCTAATTCTAAAAGATTTAAAATGACTTTTTTTTTTTTTTGAGACAGGGTCTTGCTTTGTAGTTCAGGCTGGCCATAAGCGCACTATGTAGCCCAGGCAAGCCTCGAACTCAGTAATCTTCCTGTCTCTGCCTCCCGAGTGCTGGGATTACAGGCGTGAGCTACCACACCGGCTAAAATGACATTTTTAATGTACCTTTTACAAGGGAGTAAAGGTAATCAATTAACAGTACAACACTTTAATTTTCTATTTGGGGAAGGATTAAATAAAAACAACAACAAAGAAGGAAAAAAAACCCTGAGAATCTTACTAAAAAGTACACAAGTGTATCACCTGCCTTAGTTTCCCAAGTAAGCCTCCTTTATTGTCAATTTTCCTACAAAAGAACTCGTATGATAATGCATAGTAGTAAGAAAAGTTATCTGTACTAAAGTAAATAACTTCCTTTTACTAAAAAGAGCAAGTTAAAATAACTAGTACAGAACTAATTAACTTAACATCTTATCTTTTATCTACATAACATGAAAATATTATTTAACATTCTTTCCCCACATTCTTTATATTCTCAGATTCTAGCAAACCATACATATTGATAATCAACAGACCATGAAATAAACTATGGATGTACATCTTTTCTTTTAATTATATTTTACTCTATAATTTCTTTCTACAAAGCCCATGTTAAAAGTAAAGATCTGCATTTATTCAAAGATGAAAATTAATAATGCTTGGCATAATCTTATAAAACAGTTTTAGATACAGCTAAGTGAGATACCTAAGCTCAATTTGAAACATCTTTTTGAAAACAGATTTAATATGCTTTGTTAGGAAAAAAGAGAACTTATAATTTTACTTATCCATTTTTGTTTTTTGTGAGATGTGTAGCTAACTACATTTTGGTTTCTTTTTTTATTGAATTCTTTGTTGGTACAATTTATATACATCTCACAATCACATATAACATTGGGGAATTTGTACCTGTGTATGACACAAGTTAATTCTCATTTTTACCTATATCCCTACCCATCCACACCTCCCCACCCCCTTTCTACATACTCTTTTCTTTCTGAATCATATTTATTCCTTTGTTTTGTTTTTGTTTTTAAGACAGAATCTCACCATGTAGTTCAGGCTGTCTCTAAATTCACTATGTAGCCCAGGCTGGCCTTGAACTTGCGGTGATTCTCCTGACCCAGTTTCCTCAGTGCTGGGATTACAGGCATGTGCCACCATACCTGGCTAATTCAAATTTTTATGAAGTTGTTTTCTCTTAACAATGTACTAACAAATAAATGTGAAATTCTTCACAACAACTGGTCTGTCCTCGATGCTATAGATGCACCTTTCATAAATAAGTATGATAAGGAAAGTTGTACATTTGAAGCCAAAATCTTGTTTGTCTTTATAACCCTATGAGGCAGTACATCTAGAGGAACAAAGTGAATCTCTTGCATAGAAACTGATGATGTACACCTTTAATACTAGCAGTTCAGAGTCTAAGGCAGGAGGACTACCAAGAGTTTGAAGCTAGCTTGGACTACATAGTGAGTTCAAGTCCATTCTTAACTACACAGTGAAACCCTGTCTCAAAACCAAAAATGAATAAATAAATAAGAAAAAGAATAAAAACGTATATACAGATATGAAGCTTTATCTTTAAAGTCTGCTAAACTGTACAAAAATTAAACTTCAACAGGAGTGTAGGAAATCAGTATTTATAATTCCTAGTAACTGATACCGTAGTACAATTTCATTTGTAACCTTATCAGGCTCATATGTATTTACACAGACATGAAAAAGTTTTTTTTTTTTTCATGACTTCAGTGCAACTAACAATGTCCTGAAGATCCCTGTGGGTAGTTGCTGCATGAATCCCACAGTAAGACTTTTTCCTAGGGAAATCAAAGAACCTCAAAGGACCATAAAGAAAATCAAATGAGGTAACTGCTAATCTAATGCCCACATTTGTTTTAATGGTTTTTTTTTTTTTTTTTTTTTGAAACAGGGTCTTGCTTTGTAGTTCAGGCTGGCTCTGAACTCACTATGTAGCCCAGGCAAGCTTCAAACTCAGCAATCCTCCTGTCTCTGCCTCCGAGTGCTGGGATTACAGGTGTGAGCCACCACGCCCGGTACTGTGGTAGGTATTGATGGCTGGTGGGTGTGAGCAACCACGCCCAGCATTGTATGTGGATCAATCTCAGGACCTTGAGCTTGTCAGGCAGGCGCCAGAACCACTGAGCTAAATCTCCTGCCCTGTTTTAATAAGTTTTAAAAAATAATTTGGACATGGAGAACTAGTCAATCACATTTACTAATCTAACATTAGAATTGCCAAAACACTTGTTCTGTTCATTTTAGTATTGGTATTAACAGAGCAATGGGGAAGGGGCTAACATGCAAACCTTTAAAGGCTAGTTATGTGCTTGGAAACCTGAACTTTTTTTTTTGTACCAGGGATTAAACTCAGGATCTTGTGTTTGCAAGGCAGGAGCTAGAACCACTGAGCTAAATCCTCAGCCCAGGCAACTTGGATGTTCAACATCAATGTTTTTATCTGACATACAGGTTAAACTTCAGAAAGGAAGAAAACAATTGTCTCATTTTTGTCATGACTACTTATAATGTTAAGTGATTAGAAGTTCTTCATTAGAGGAATGTGACACAGGCAGTTAAGACACAATATAAATTCAAATACAGTAAGATCTACCTGAAAGTTGCTAACACTGTAAAGCTAATAAAGTTATCACAACATAGCAGCAGAAACCTTCAACAGAGTGAAACAGCAAAGACCATGAGAAGAGGTTCAAAACACTGCAGGCAAGACTTCTACAAATGAATCATACTTTTTCTTCACTGTTACTTGTAAAAAAATAGTTGTACATTAGAGCCACAGCACTTAGAAGGTACTGCAATTTGCCTAACAAGAATTTCTAGAGTTAGTAAAGGAAAATTCAATCCCTTTTAGAATGCTCCCTTTAGGAAGCTTTGTGCTCCATCTGTAAGCATCAAAAAGTTCTTGTTCTGAGGTGAGTAATGCCTAACAGAGGGGACCCTTCCATGAGTTAAAGAACATTCCAGAATTGGAGGCTCAGGTGTTAAAGTAAGGTAAAATAATGCAAACTGAAGTTTCTCAATTAACATTTGGTGAATTTGCTATGTGGGAGTAAAATAAGGCTTAACTGTTAGTCAATCTGCATATAATCAGTATAATTTTACTATAACTGGTCTTACAAATGGCTACTGGGCAACAGAAATCTAGTATGTAATTCCTTCAAATTAGAGAGAATGGAAATGAGAATTAAACACATCAAGAAACATAAATCAAAAGTTTATTATTTGTTACATACTTAAACATCCTAGTTGACAGTGGATTCTCAAATATTTCTCTCAAAATTTTAGACTCAAATTCAAAGTAAAACTCTGTACATAGACCTGTCTTGTAGTCTTTCTTAAACATTTTTGATGCCATTTTTGTATTTTTTAAAACAGGTTAAACCCTGGTGTCAATTTTTCTATTTAAAGGTCTTCAGGATGGTATGTAAAATTCAAGCAAGGTCTAGAATGATCTTTTAAAAAATCTCTCTCCTTAATTTGTTTCCAGTTTCCACTCTTACCAGTCCATCTACACTCAAGCAGGCTCCAAATTCACTGTACTTTATTCTATTCTTAAGTTTCTGCATAACATGTTGCTCCTTCTAGCAACACTTTCAATAGACTTGAATAACTTATGTGAGATACTAAGAAGAATGAGAACAGGAAAGATGCTAAAATATTAATTCACCAATTTTTACTCATTACTGATTACCAGTAGTAGCCAGCATTGAGAACTTACTATGTGTACTATTTGATATGCATAATCTTTTTTTCCTAATAATTCTTTAATTCTATCCTCCTTTACAAACAAGGAAGTAAAGGATTTATAGCTAATGGTCAATTGGGATTACACATAGAGATCTGATACCAAAGTCTGAGCTACATGCAAATATAAATAATTACAAACAGATACTATCTCTCTACCCATCTCTCTTTTTTATAAACAGTGCTGATATGGTTAGTAGAAAATGGAGGTTCATTTTTTATTTACTGTAAATCAAAATAACAGATATCAAGAGCTAAAAAACTGTTTTGGAACTTTTGATCCAGCCCCCCTTCCCTTAGAATTTTATTTTACAGATACAATATTTTAAGATTAAAAAGGAAACAGCAGTAGGCCCCAAACTGAAAAATCAGACGCAGTCTAAATGTTTAATGACAAATTGTAATTGATAACAGACTTTATTTGATGCCATCAACTGAATACTTATTTATTACCCTTTCATACCTAAGATCAGTTTATGATACAGTACACTGTAGAGTGCAGGCTGATCAACCTCATGGTGCCATGGCTGATTAGGAGTTGTGGCTCTCTCCCACTGTCTAGTACCACAAAAAATATCATGCTGCATACAACTTACCCAGGCAAAGACACAAACAAACAAACAAACAAACAAAAAACCCAAACAACATTTGCAGTACAGTTCTTACTGAATGGACACAGCTCGTGTAAGACCATAAAGTTAAAGAACTGTAAGTTGAACCATCCTAAGTTGAAGACCACTTGTATATCTAAATGTCTGTGATTGACATTATGATGTAAGGTGAGAATATGCTATAGTTATATATAAAATGCTAGACATAGAAATTACATCTATACTGTAAAACTACTCTTTAGAATGTAGATAGAAGATTGGGAGCACATATATCCCAATATTAACTGCAGGTCTGTTCAACTGAGAGAATTACAAATCAGTCTTTCCTATTCTTGCTTTGTGAAAGTTTTCATAAAGTGGGAAAATAAAATACTCAAGCCCGAATCGTTCAGGGATAGTCTCTTAAGGGTCCAAAGATAGAAGAAGGTAAGCTTTTGCTTGGTTGGTTACTGCTACATATAATGTAATAGGTTTAGAAAGAAATTGTTTGTATTTTGATTCTTCTGGTACACAGTTTATATAATAAACAAAATAAAACTGCATAATTAAAATGCAAATGTTGACATGGCCAAAATTTTATAATTATTAAAAAAATGAACTTTATCACTTAGAAATACAGCATTAGAAGGATGAGGCAAATATCTTCTTGGGATTTATTCATGCTTAATAACTTCACTTTTTATGACTCGGGCTAATGTCATCAGAATAGGAAAGTATCATGAGACAGTGGTTAATAGGAGACTTTAAATATAAAAGACAAAATATACGTGTTTTTTTTCTCCAAATAGAAGTTCGAATTAACCAGAACCACTTTTCTCCTTAAGCTGTCATCCATTTTCTAAGCAAAAGATTTATGCTTCATTAATTCCTTTATAGTAATTATTACTTTCACTCAATTAGAAAAAAATGTTTTTTCATCATGTACAGTTTTAGCATTCAACCAATTCAAGTAGCGCACTGTGAAAACTGTTAATGCAAAAGGAAATAATATTCAATATTTACTTTCTTTCCTTCTACTAATACAATGGAAATTTGGTAGGAACTGTCTAAAGGTGTAGAAAATAAACTGAAATCCCTTCCTATCCCGCAAAATTTTGGATGTTTTTAAACATGGTAGGATAATAATGAAAAACACAATTCAGAATGTACTCCCAAGTTAATATTTCCCTTAAAAAGGCAAAATTAAAAACAAGCAGTAGGTAGCTTAAACGTCTGTTAACATTATACTTTAACACTGGCATTCATACAGCATTATTTTTAAAAAGTTTTGAGAAAAGCACAAGAACCATTCTTATGTACCAAATTCCATTGCAGTAACTGTAAAATGACAGCAATGATATAGTTGTCAACTAGCAGGTTCCATACGTCATATTTTGCACAATTTCTTGTAACATTCACCATAAAATACCTAACACAATCAATGGTCTCCAGAAGGCCACCCATATAGCAATAGACTCCAAAAGAAAATTATGCTTCATGTAGTTTAGTTAGAGGAAAAAAAAGAACTAACATGGCTACCTCAGTTTCATATATCCCCCCGTGGATATGTGCACACTAGGGAAGAGGACCCTGAGGACAGAAGGGGGGCCACAGCTTCCGGAGGCAGGGCTGTTCCCAGTCTCACCCCGCCCCACTCCGACCTTTCAGGATCTGGTAGACGGGCCTCTTCCACTTCAGGGGAATTTTCTAAAGTGTTAGAAACTACCCAGCTGGATGAAGGAAGTAAGAGAGGAGAACAAAGATAAAAGGAAGAGGAGAAACAGAGTTGAAGAAAGGGGAGAAGAAACAAAGAAGCTCTTCTCTTGTTTACTAACTGTTCACTGAGAAATTTGGGATAAGAACTTTCTTGTAAGTGTGGAAAATCAGCAAATTTTAAGCACAGCATTTTTTAACTGATAAAAAGCAAAAAGTTTACTTTATTGCTTTTGTTTTTTATTTAAGAGGGTAAGGGGGTAGTAAAATCTAATAGATATTCAGTATTCATAACTGCATTTATTCTCTCAGCAGATGCTAGAGCACAATTATAACACAAGCTTTTCCTGGTGGTAACGTGATTCATCTGTTCTAAAACTGGATTGTTCACATAATGTCCTGAAGAGATTTGGGAAACTATTTAAAGTATAGAACTGTACACATCTTTTTTTTTCTCCCAGATGTATGGAGTCAAGGATCAAAAAAATTATTTTGTTACTGGTTTTGAAAGATTCCCAGTGATTCAGTAAGTCTGAGGACTACGCATAGGATGGATACTTCTTTAATAGAAGGAGACTGCAGGTAGCTTACATGACTTCTCAAATGAGCTCTAGCTCCCTAGTTAGGGAAATCTGCTGCTTTTAATGTTTACTAAGAAGTCAGAGAAGGATGCCTATATTCTACATAAAACATCAACTGGAAAAGTTTAATATGTCTTTTTGAAGGAAAATTGAGTTGTGAAATAATGAAAATGTGACAGACTAAGGGATAGTAGAATATAATGTAAATCTAACAAAAATAGTAAGGCAATAACAAATGTCAATTCTCCCATTTAAAAATTTTTGTCGCTTTTAAAAATAAACTGGAGCCGGGTGTGGTGGCTCATGCCCATAACCCCAGCACTCAGGAGGCAGAGGCAGAGGCAGAGGCAGAGGCAGAGGCAGGAGGAATGCTGTGAGTTCAAGATTTGCCTGGGCTACATAGTGAGTGCAGGGCCAGCCTGAACTACAAAGTGAGACCCTATCTCAAAAAAAACCCCCAAAACTGGAGATTATATCCCAAAGGGAAAACAATAATTTTGAATTAACTACATAATAATGTAGAAATGTCAGAAAAATTCATTTTTCTAAAATTGATGTCAACTTTATATTATCAGAGCTCCAAGTAAGCCTATTAGTTATGAAGAGTATGTCCTACCTTTGCTTCAGCATTTTGAGTCTCAATTAATTACTACTTAATTAATCATGCAATGGACAAGATAAAGGCCCAGTCTGAAGTGGTTTAATTCATTAAAAAATTATAAATTAATTCACATTATATATATCCAACTTGTACAATGATAAGGGTAATTTAAAAATGTCATTAGAGATAATTTATTGGGTGACAGAAACTGTTTTAAACACTCTATCCACATTACCTTATTCTAACATCTCGAGAACCCTGTCACTGTTATCAGATGCATATACAGAGGAGTATATATACTGTGGTTAACGATCTTAGAGAAGGTCACATAGTGGATAAGGATTTTGACCACTTGTGAAGAGCTGGGGAATTTCACATGCCGTTTGTGAGTTTGTCTTTCCATCAGCTATCTACTTTTGACTGGTGATAAGTATGTACAGTGTGTGATTCAATATGACAAAGGTGTGGGCTCCTACAAAAACCCCTATTCCTTTACATGATCTCTTTGAAACAAAAGTACTCATTTTCATAAACACTTTCTATTTATTCTAGTGGCTTCAAACTACAGTCTTGCCATAAAATGATCCACTGAAATGTACTATACATAATCACTATTATCTAACTCTAACTCTAGTCTTAATACAGAAGATGTGACACGCTGGGAACGTTTTCTTTCTGCTCCAAGAACATTCTTTAAAGCTTTCTCTAGTAGAGGTCTGAGGATAGCAAATTCTTCAGATTTATTTACCTAAAAAGGTGTTTATAGTAGACTTCTGTCTTTAGAGATTTTGGTATTTTGCTTTACACCAAGTATCAGGTTCCAGTGCTTTCCTGCTTCTATTACCTTAATGAGAAGTTTTCTGTCAGTCTAAGGCACAATATTTTCTCTCTGAGAGAATCTCTCTGGGTGAAGATAAAGTATCTTCAATTAATGGTAATCAGAAAGCAGAATATCCACTGGCAAGTGAATGAACTAAACTCATATAAGTCCACACCACATATAAAAATAAACTCAAAATAGATTGGAGGCATAAATATAGACTGAAGCTACACATCATAAAATGAAAACAGTAGAAATGTTTCATAATTCTGATCTTGGCAATATTTTTTTGTTCTTGTTTCTAAAATATAGAGGCAACATAGACAAAATAAACAAAGGAAATTGCACCAAACTAAAAGAGCTTCTGTGTAACAAGGAAACAACAGTAATGAGAGAATCCATGAATTATGAGAAAACATTTGTAAAATATATTCAACTAAAATATATAAAGAATTCAATTCAGTAGTAAGGAAATAATCCAGTTTAAAAAATGGGAAAAAGACTTGTAAATCAGTATGGGCAACAATTCGGAGGTGCATTAAAACCTAAATACAAAACCACCAAGTAATAGAGCAATCACACTTATGGGTACATATCCAAATCTACTGAAATTAGTGTATCAAAGAGACATCTGCACTTTCATGTTTGCTGCATCATTATTCAGAGAAATTAAGAAATGGAATCAGCCTATGAGTCTATCAACAAATCAGTGGGTAAGGGGAAATGAATATGCAAAAACACAG
Organism: Thryonomys swinderianus; assembly: GCA_004025085.1. NCBI lineage: Eukaryota > Metazoa > Chordata > Mammalia > Rodentia > Thryonomyidae > Thryonomys > Thryonomys swinderianus. Next base: position 19,695 of record PVIC010020398.1, on the reverse strand, counting down.
TCCATATCTAGGATAGAAAGATATAATATAGGAAGGATACAATCTCATCATCTGTAGTTACATGGTTGAAAGTAAAGTATGCTAAGTTGAACAAAGAACACATGACCTCAGATATGGTAGTAAGAGAGGTCAAATTCACGTGAAGTTGAAAGAATGCTAGTTTTCAGTGACTAGGAAAGGCAAATGATCAGAAAGTACAAACTTTCAATATAGATAGGAGGAATAAACTTTTGAGATTTACTGTGTAGTACACTGACTTCAGTTAGTAATAATGTTTATTTCAAAAAATTTAATAGCATTTAAGTGTTCACAATGCAAAAAAAGGCATGTTAGGTGATGGTCAGGTTAACTGGTTTGATTTTATCATTTCATAATGTACACACATCAAGTGATCACACTGTGTCCCATAAATAATTACTTGTCGAAATTTAAAGAAACATGGTTACAAGGGAAAAAGATCCCTCTTTGTATTTCATTTATTCTCAGCAATTGTTTCATGTTTATCCAAGGTTTGAATATCCCACCATTATCAAGAGCTACTGGAAGCCAGTCACAAGTGTCTTTTATTTAGCACTAATCTACTGTATTCTTTACAAAAGAATACAGATTAGGAGATTCAGCCCACACAATATTTTCCAATTCAACAGAAGGTCAAGCAGTCATTTATGTGAATGTCGGACTTCTCTGCCATTCACAAGGCAAAGAAATGCTATTCCTGGAAATAGAGGAGGTACACTTGGTTTACTTCAAAATAATGACAAGCTGTGGTTTTCTGTCATTCTTACTGTTCAACTGGCACAGACAGAAAGCCAATATGCTGTCACATTTCTCCAACCAGATGTAAAATTATAAATAGAGTTTTACAGCAAACATTAGAGATAACCAGTAGCTAGCATATACCATTCTGCATTTGTTTTAATACATTCCAAAGAATCAGTACTATCAGAGGACCACTGTGAGGCAGACTAGGTCTACTCAAGGTCCAGGGTTGATGCTAATTCTTTACTCCCACTGATGTTTCAAGTCATTCATACTTCGCAGTTCAAAGACCGACTGAAACACTGCCTCCATGTCTTTCATCAACTCTGTAAGGTTCCCAACAAAAATCCTTTCTACTTTGAGCTCTTGTATGATTTCTCTTAGATCTTCTGTTGAATATGTTTAAGTATTCTTACTTGATCCTCTCTTTTCTACGTTTTTTATCTTTTCTCTCACCACAGTTCCTTCTAAATATTTCCTAACTTATCTGACTTTTCATTAATTATTTTACCTATTTCATTTTCCATTCAAATACGCACTGAGTTCTGAATTTTGGTTATATTTTTTCAGCTCTAGAGTTTCCATTTTTGAAAGTTTCCAGGTACAGATAAAATTTTCAATCTTGTCTTTTATCTTTTAAGCATCTTAATTTCAAGCTATGTCTGTATCTAGTGATGCTATGATTATTTTGTTTTTGCTATACTGATTTTTATTCATATTGTCTTATTTCTCCTATGTCCAGTCATTTTAAATTGGGCTCTAGCTATTGTATTTGCAAATCTGGAAAATTAAATTTAAAAACATAACATTATTTTCCTTCTGAAAGGATTTAATTTTTTATTCTGTGGACAGTAACAATCCAGGGTCACCTTGATTCAATCCAGGATTTCTTATCAAACTCAACTGTAGTCAGTGTGAAAACTTATCCTCTTCTAGTTTATCCTGAACCATATCCCTTTGGGGACCTAAAACAATGTGAGTCACTTATACCATGATATACACTAGGTTCTCATTTCTGTACCCCCATGTAGGTAACTTAAATGCTTTTTACTCACTCCTTCAAAGTTAACAAATGCTCTAAAGGGAAAGTAGATACAAAATCAGACTCACATTCCTATTCTGTTGATTCTTCCCTGTTTTGTTTTCCTTACCTCAGGTAAATATTTGTTTTTAAAATATAGTCACAAGTCACATAATAGTGTAAATTATATAGTGAAAAGTGTGTTATTAGGCACTATTGTCCTTGTGAGAGCACTATAATCTACACTTAGGAAATTTTCAGACCTGTATAAGTGGTCCATCACTGACCAAAATATTGTTATGCAGTGCATGACCACAGATGCATTTAGTTTAGCTTTTCTAACTCTACCTAGTCTGATACTACCAAAACTGAAAATAAGTTGCTTTTACACAAGACAGCAATGGAATAAACTGTATCTAGAATTCAGGGATTTTATATTACACATCAAGTCTTAATTTTAGGTAAAAAATAAAATTAGAGACTAGGATAAAACCTGGTGGTACAAAAATATGCTTAGATGGATGTGGGGGGGATTAGTTCAGTGGTTCTAGTGCCTTCCTTGTAAGCACAAGATCATGAGTTCAATCCTTAGTATTCTCTTAAAAAATGTACTTAGCGCCAGGCTTGGTGGCTCACGCCTGTAATCCCAGCACTCAGGAGGCAGGGACAGGAGGATTGCTGAGTTCAAGGCTTGCCTAGGTTACATAGTGAGCTTAGGGCCAGCCTGAACTACAAAGCAAGACCCTGTCTCAAACAAACAAACAAACAAAAAAAAAAACAAAAAAAATGTACTTAGCCATGAAAAATGGCAATTTTGAGCCAATTACACTCAAATGGACATACCTTAAAGACATACCCATAAGTGAAATAAAGAGGTCACAGATGTATGAATATCATATCTTTTCTCTGGTATGAGAAACTGAAGAAGTAAATGAGTTCTAGAATGCATGATAGATATTATAAAATAGTAAATATTCAAAGGGAAATGGGGTTTAGAGGTAAGTAATGAGGGGAAAAAAATGTGACAGTAAAAAAACAAAACAAAGCTTATGTATATAGGGGCAGGGGCTTGTAGGGTGGGTAGGGGAAAGGGGAAAAAATGAGAATTAAGTCTGTCATGTACTGGTACAAATTCTCAATGTTGATAGCGACCGTGATGTGTATATATAATGTACCAATAAAGATTCAAATTAAAAAAAAGTATACTTAAAATGTACAGGATACCTGGGTTTCATCTCCAGCAGCACAGAAAAACCAACAACAGAGCAAACACCTAAAGAACTATTTTTCAAAAGATAATGCTAGTAAGTGACTAATGTTTACATAGATCAAGATAATAAATGGTATTCAGGTATTTTATGGAAACCTTATACTTTAAAATTAGTAAGCAAGAGAAAGTTTGAGGACATGGCTTATTAATCCAGTAGTGTTAAGAAATCGAGTACAGTAGAACCCTACAAACTCAATTCATTTCAAAGAAAAGGCTGTAACTCAAGTTGTCAAATGCCTTCAAAGTCTCTCCTGAATAATTTTAGGGCATACTCTTACAGGCAGATCTCAAGTGTTTTTAGAGAGACACTGGCCCAGGATTTCTCAATTAACTCCACAGAGAAAAGGATGCTGTGATGTTCCTTCCAGAACTTTTTCAGGGTTACATGTGTATCTGAGATCATCTAGAAGCACAAGTGGCTGGCACTTGGGTCATAACTCAAGACTTTGTTCACAAGTTAAAACTATAATTCTACTTGTAACACTTCCAAGTTGTTCGTATATCAGGTCAATTGGAACTTGAGGGTCTAGAGTATGTTTAAGTAATTTTAATTATGTGCATTTATAGAGAGTAAATCCACCCTGAAATAGTATTTACCTATGTACACATATGAGCCACTCTTAGCTATCTATATCACATGTTTTGCTAATACAACCTTAGCTGCATGCTTTTTGAGCACATACTACATGTGATTAAGGAAAATGACATATAGTGGAGGAATTCTCAGTGGAGGTATGCACAGATCCTCTGGGTACACAGAAAGGACATCATGCTAGTATAACATTGCTGAATTTGTGTCTTTCAACTGCTATCTAAAATGTCATTTTCTCTGTAATACAAAAATCTAAACCCTCCATTTTATATTCAACATATTTAAAAATTCAAAACTCTGTATATATATATATATATATATATATATATATATATATATATATATATATAGAGAGAGAGAGAGAGAGAGAGAGAGAGAGAGAGGGAGGGAGGGAGAGGGAGAGAGAGAGAGAGCATTACATTAAATAAGAAGAAAAAAGGAAGGAAAAAAAACCTCCTAAACTTACCCCATCTGGTAATGCCCTCCAGCACACAGCACTGACAAACTCATTTGTATCATCTTCTTTTCGGTCTTTATCCAGAACACTTTTGACTGTATCAAACTTAAAAGTTAACAAAGTCTTAGAAAGTCCTTTATAATATAGGTATAGGGAGTTGTTCTCACTTCCTAAAGTAAAAAATAAAAATAGTTTCAGAAAATGGGACAACTTTGAATTAGAATATTACTCAAATAGTACTTATAATCCAAAGTTTTAGTTAAGAAAATAATATTTTATAGTCTTATTTGAAGGACTAGATCACAGAACTAAACGAAAATCTGGTGAGAAAGGATTCCTGGATAAAGGCTGTAATTTACTAATCCAAAGAAATAAACAGGGCTGTGTGGATGTAACTCAGTAGTTACAGCACTTGCCTACAATGATACAACAATAATTCTAAGACTGAAATTGTTATATAAAAATGACTGAAGCAGAGGTCTAGATAACAGAAATTAGTTGTTATAGTGCTAAATTATAATTGGAAAGATCAGTATGTAGAGAGGAAAATGAAGCTGTGGTATAGAACTCAGGCAGATTTGAATGACCTACACTGCTATCCACTGTCCAATTCAGGCTTTACTCTATTAGGTGAGTGGTCTATAAAACCACATTTGATCAATCTACTGAGATAGGATTACTATACTAGATATTTACTTTGGTAGAGTTTAAGTTGCACATGTAGAGAAAATTTATTAAATGAAGGCCAAATTATTTAACAGTAATGATAAAAGCTCATTATATATCTTAGAACATTTGAATAATATCAAATTCTACATTCTCTTAATTTAAAACTGTATAAATTGTCAATAATAAAAGCCCTAGAATAACAGATCAATGACAGACTGCTTAATGAAGAGAACACTAGATAGGGGAAATTAATATCAAATAATAAAGTAATTTTTTGGCACATTTGCAAAAATAAGTTTCTTGTCTTCTACAAAAACCTACAGAAACTATGTAGTAACAGAGAATATAAAATATGTTATACTATATAACATATTTAGAGCTTAAGTTCAATTTTAAAAAAGGAAGGGAGAGACTAATACTCTTCTAGTACAACCGGAGGATAAATTCATAGTACTAAGGTATCAAATCTACATGTACACTAACTTCTGAGTACACAGATCATTTCTCCACTGAATTCAAATGCAATGAAAGATATCTGTTACAAAGTTCTTTTAAAAGGTGGTTTTCCTTACCACAAGCTATATAATCTCCATTGGAAGCAAGGCCTACAAAGTTTTTTTCATTGATATGACCCTTGAAGGAACGTAGACAGTATGGCTTTCCTACATTCCACAGTTTTAGCTGGCTGTCTGTTGAGCTGAGGTAAACACAAAGAGTTATAACACATTTAAGACTTGTTGGCATGAAATGCATAATTAGGGCAATCTAAGCCTAGACTCTGGAGCCAGACTGTCTACATCAGAATGTTCAGTCTGCTATTAATCTGCTTTTAAACATGGGCAAGTTATGAAACTAGTGGTCTCAGTTTTGCATCAATTAAATATGAAATATGATGATTACTACTTTGCAGAATTAAATGAATCTAATGAGATGTCGTAAAAATTAAATTCATTTAAAATGCTTTCAACACTGCTTAGGTATGTAGGACATGACTCCTAAACATGAAGGGCATCAATACCACCGTATCATTATCACCACTAAGGAATGAAAAGGCTCTACTGGAAAATGTATTTAATTTTATGGGAACATTTGTTTCCCCTGACCCTTGATTTACTTTTGAATTCTTTAGCTGTACTAGCACAGAGAAAAAGAACTTTTCACAGGCCAGTTATTCCTACAGGTGAGGGGTAGGTTGAAAGATCTATATGTATATAAAATAGTTTGTAAGACTGACAGGATTTACATATGCAGTTATTTACCACAAATTAATTTTGTGAATCACAGGCAATTTGAGGACTTTCACAAAACCTTATTTTTTCTCTAACTTTGTTACAAACTTGTATCATATTATACATAAAATTTGGTAAAGTGATTCCTACACTAACTTGTTTTACATTTTTCTGTAAAAGTTCAATACACTTATTATTGACCATAAAAATCCCACATTATTTCTTACTCTAATATTCACTGAACAGGATACCATGCTAAAGGTTTTACATATTTTAGCTAGAATTACAAAACCAGGATTTAGAAGTTTAAGGATATTTTCAAGGTATCAAACCTAGCAGAGTACATCTGAGACTAACTTCAGAGGCCAAATTCCTCTCACATTTTCTCCAGTGTTTCTCATAAATCTTTCAATCCAACATCTATTTTTCAGCATTAGTTTCAATTTGTTTTGCTCAATGTTACAGTTATATTTTTAAATATTTTTAGTATTAATTTTAGTATCCCCAAATATACTGTGAATGAATTTGTTCTCAATACCTCTCAGTTTCAAATCTGTCCAAGAAAAAAAAATCATTGTGATTTGTACAAAGTAAGAGGGCAGAATGATTGGTGAAAATATGTATTACATATCCATTTTATTATGATGAACCAACATTTCCAATTCAATTAAGTACACATGTATTTCAATTAACTGAGTCAAAATGATTGAATATTTATAAACCTGAAATGGAAGAAAAACATTTTTGCCAAGAATCCACATAATATTTAAATTATTTATTCCTATTACATTTATTTCTAAAAGTAGGATCCTTTCTAAGTGGTTGCCATGTAATTTAAATTTGTAAACTCACTACCCACATTATTTCCACTTCGAAAGCTGAGTTGCCACTTAATTTTTTTGCCCTTTCTATAACTCAATTCATATTACCTTGCTAAAACACTTCAAATTATCAAGTTCTCACTTAGAGCAACCAATGTGGAGGTAGTCGTGGTGAGAGACACCAAATATAAGGCACTGGCATTAATAATCTAAGAGAGACAAGAAACTAAAAAAAATGTATCATTAAATTTGAGAATAGTAAATATAAAAGAGAAATTAAAAATAGTTATTTACTAGAATAATACAAAATTAAAGAGTTATGAGATGGACAACCAAAAAGCAAGACAAAGCAGAAGGACTTGGTTAATATTTTGACAACTGTGTATGATCTCACTATATCTTCAAAAAAAGGAAGACAGCTAAAAGCTTATATTTTAATTTTTTAGTCCAGAAGGCTATTCAAAGTGTATCTATCAGGTATAATCATTTTAGATAGTTCCCTTCAAAACATATTTATAACCAAGCCCAAGGCTCAACAGACACACTGTATAAGTTTCTTAGAACTTCAGGAAAGAACTAATGCCAATACTCCTCAAAAACTGGTCTTAGAAATTGAAAAGGAAGAACACTGTCAAACTCATTCCTTAAAACTAGTGTTTATCCTGCTACCAAAACCAGACAAAGATTCAACAAAAGAAGAAAATTCCAGGTCATTTTACTTAATGAACATAGATGCAAAAATCCTCAATAAGGCATTTGCAAACAATGCAACAAATTATTAAAAAGCTTATGCGTCATGACCAAGTTGGCTCCATCCCAGGGATGCAAGGCTGGTTCATATATACACATTAATAAATGTAATATATCACATAAACAAAAGTGTAACAATCACATGATCCTAACAGATACAGAAAAGGCCTTTAACAAATGCATATCAACTCATAATGAACCTTCTGATAAAATAGGTACACAGACGTTGCTTACCTCAAACAAAAAAGGCAGTGATGACAAACTCACTGCCTACATCAAACCAAAGGGAAAAACTGAACTCATTCCCTCTAAAATCAGAAACAAATCTCACTATTCCTGTTAAAGATAGTGCTCAAAACTTTAGCTGGAACAAGCAGGCAAGATAAAGAAATAAAAGGGATACAAATAGGAAAAGAAGAAGTCAAACTATCTTTATTTGCAAATGACATGATGGTTTACAAAAAGGGCCAAGAATCTCTGCCAAGAAGACTATTAAAACTGATAAATGCAGCAGGACACAAAATCACACACAAAAAAGTCACAGCATTCCTATACTAACAATGAATGCACTGATAAACAAATGAGGAAAGCAATCCCATTTATGGCAGCTTCTAAAGATATTAAACAGCTAAAAAGTAATCTAATCTAACCAAGAAAGTGAAAATCCTCCAACAGTAACTATTGCACTCTGAAAAAAGACTAAAGAGGATATAGGAAAGATATCCCAGAAGGACAGATCAATATTGCCAAATGGCTGTATTACAAAAAAGATACATGGATTTAATGTGAAATTCCAATACAAATATCAGTAGCATTCATCACAGAACTAGAAAAAAAATCCTTGAATTTATACAGAACTAGGTGAGGTCCAGCAAAGGAGTAAAACTGAAGGTATTACAATTCCAATTTCAAGTTATACTTTAAGGTACAACTATAGTAATAAAAACAGCACAGCAAAGGCACAAAAATAGATATGTTAAATGATAAAATGGAGTTAAGGATTCATGAGAACCCATGCTCCTACAGCCATCTGACTTTTGACAAAGAAAGCAAAAACACATACTGAAGAAAGACAGCCTCTTTAACAAATAGTGCTGTGAAATCTAATAATTCACAGAGAAATGAATCCAGGTTCCTATCTCTCATCCTGTACTGTAATCAAATACAAATGGATCAGAGACCTAAATATGAAAAATTACAGTGAAATCAGAGAAATCAATGTCAGTACATGAGTCAAAAAATTACTTATAACTAAAACAAATTTATTATTATACTGTAATTAGATAAATAGTAACATTAGGTGACTTTAATAATTAAAATGCTTTTCATTCTATTGCATCAACCATGTTGTTCTATTCAGGAGAACTACTAAGTGAAATTCAATTCAACCTGAAGTTCACGTGAAATTAAATGTAGAAGTACCAGATAACAGGGGCAACATTAAAAACTGGTATTTACAGGATTTTATTCAAATACAATATATACAAATGAGTAATTCAGATCAGAACACACATGTACTTTAATGGGAAAAGATATAAATATATCTACCATTTAAAAAATGCATCAACCCAACATTATTCTTTATATACACTGATAGTAACTTTACAAACTGTCAAATGATGACAGTTCTGTATTAAGCTCATCCTCTGAGGAGAGTAATACTCACGCAGAGACAATTTCCTCACCACTCACAAATTTTGCATATGATACTGCTTTTCGATGTCCCTTGAACACCATGATTGGCTGTTTAGTGTTACGAAGATCATAGTAGTGAACGCAGTGATCTAAAACAAAACAAACAAAATGAGATGAAGTAATGAAGAAATAGAAAGCAAAGATAACAAGTGCTTTGGTATTTTTCATCAAAAGTTTCACAGACAATACCAGATCTCTAATAGTGAGGAAGAGTATTACGCCCAAGTAAAACACTCCAGCAAGACATGCTCCCACAAAAATATCAATCTGAACTATTCAAGTAGGACATTACCTTCACAAGAGCCAAGAAAATCAAGTGAGATATCATAGAACCCAATTTTTGCATAATAATAGTCACATTGAAGAAGGAGAAAGAAAAGGGTTGACCATGGACCTCTAGCTGAACTTAACATAATATGAGGAGGAGGCCTTGGGGTCAAAACCAATACATGGCCCACCATGATGCAATCCAGTATCAGAAAGGGCCCTGCAATCTCTTTCCCCTGGTTAGTGCCTTTGGACTGACCCCAAGGACTCACAGCCTGCTCGTTGCCAAGTAATTGCCCCCAACACCCCTTCACCAACTCACACAGTACAATATACAGAAAGTCCCCATCCCTTCAGATTAAGACAAAATAATCACAGGACTTTACCTTGGACTCTATGACAGGCCAGTGAAACATAACACTTGGCAGACCTAACTATATGTTGCTTACAAGAAACTCACTTTACTTCTAAGGACATACATACATTGAAAGGATTAGCCAGGTGTGATGGGTGGCTCATGTCTGTACTCCCAGAGGAGGAAGGCAGAAGCAGCAGGACTGTCTTAAGTTCCAGGCTAACCTGGCTACACAGTGAGTTAAGGGCCAGCTTGAACTACAAAGTGACACCCTATCTCACAAAGTGGGGGGGGGGGGAGAAAGTGAAAGTGAAAGGATTGAAAAATAAATTCTTTGTAAAAGGCATCTAAAAGATTGAAGAACTAGTCATATCTGTCACTATATACTGATGAATGGATTAATTTGATAAGAGGAAATAGCAATTATAATTCTATATGCACTCAACATCAGAGCACATAAATTCATTAGGTAAGCCAACATTTCTTACTATGACACATAAAGGCTTTCATTATTTAGTCTGTATTGACAGTTCTAAATTCATTTTCCATCAATTCAGGAATCTATTCAGTGTAGTTCTTGTGCAAAGTCAGAGAAAGAGAAATAAGAATAGTCTGTGATTGGTTCAGATTTTGATTCAGCAAGTTTCTGATACAACAATTTTTTCAAAAAACATCTGTATTTACCTCATATTTAGAAACATTTCTAATACACTTTTCATGATGGATTATAATTTGTTCACCTTTGTATCTCATCTGAACAACTACTATCTTTGAGGGGTAGGCCTTTCAAAAAATTCGTATACATATGAAAGCAAGGGTTTTCATACAATTTTCAAAACAAAACAAAAAAACCCACCCCAATTCAAGGTTTCCTCATTAGTGCTCTGAAGAAAATACTTTTCTTTTTTTGAGAATAATATATGGTCAAGGTCCTCCAAGTAATCACTGCTTTTCTTCAGGGTCCATGTAAAACCTTTAGGTATATATTCTACATTTTAGAAGGTATACAGTTAGCATGAAAAGTACAAAGCTTATGGAACATGTGCCTTAATGCTGATCAATGTGATAATCAATGTGGTTGTGGATCTGGAGTGCCAGCAAAATATTTTTTGACTACTTATCACACAGATGTTTCATAACAGTTATCAATTAATGTTTCCTAGTAATAGTTCTATAATTGAACAGTACTCCACTTTGTAGAAAAACCACATCTTCTTTATCAAGTCTCCAGTTGATGGGTATTTGACCTGTTTCCAAGAATTAGCTATTACAAACTGAACTGCTATAAACATGGGTGCACATATGTCACTGTGGTATGATGCTTTTAATCTTTTGGAAAGATACAAATGGGACCTCTAATCCAAGATCTTTGAGAAATCTCCACACTGATTTCCACAGTGGCTGTATCTGGCTACAAAGCCAGCAACAGTGCAAATGGCCATCAACTCGAGACTGGATAAAGATGTGGTTTATCTATAAAATGGAGTATTACTCAGTCACGAAGAACGAGAAATTAGAAATATTTATACCTAAGTGGATGTACATACTTGTAAGTGAAACAAACAGGATACATGTGTAAATACTGAATAGTTTCTTTGGTGTGAGAAAAGGAAAGTGTAAATGAGGACCAAATATGTAATAGATAATGTAAAATAGGAAGAAAAGGTCTAAAAGGGAAGGGGAAGTACAGAAGGGGTTGGGAGAAAGAAGGGAAGGAAAAAATATGAGAAAAGAAAGACAAACAGAAATACAATTTTGTAAATAAGGAAGGGTGGAGGGGCAGATGGGAAAGAAAGGGAATGGGGAAAAAACAGAACCAAGATATATTTGGTACAGGTACAAATTCCCAGTAATGAATATGATAATATACACCTAAAATGTACCAATAAAAGGAATTTAAAAAATCCTTTGGGGTTCTATTTAAAGAAAATACTAAAGCAAAATTTTATACTTGTCTTTGTCTTAGGAAATTTGTGCCTTATCAAAATTGTTTTTCATATACACACTAAATAGTTACACAATTGCTATTAGGTTTATAAGATCAAGCAGCTCACTTCATTTATTTTCTGTGATTTGGAACTGATTCTACTGCCAATTAAATTTGCTCTGAAGACAGGTAAGTGCAATATATATGCACAAGTATCTATCATGCATTCTAGAACTCATTTACATCTTCATTTTCTCATACCAAAGATATATTTACACATGTGACCTATTTATTTCACTTATGAGTGTGTCCTTAAGGTATATCCATTTGAGTATAAATGAATCAAAATTACCATTATTTATGACATAGTAATACTCTATTTTATTTTTAAAAAAACCAACAGCTCCTTTATCCAGTCTAGAGTTGATGACAGGCATTTGGGTCGTTACAAAGTTTAGCTATCACAAACTGAGCTGCTATATGTTGCTGTGATATTAATCTTGTAATTCTTTTGTCTATATCCCCAGCAGGGGAATAGTAGGGTCAAATGGGACTCCTAATCCTGGTTTTTTGAGGAATCTCCACAATGATCTTCATAGTGGTTGTATCAGTCTGCATTTCCCTCAGCAGTAGAGAAGGGCTCCTTTTTCTCCACAGCCTCACCAGGATTTGCTGCTGGCTAATTATGAAATAGCAGCTATTCTCTGTGGAGTGAGATGAAATCTCAGTGTTGCTTTCACCTGCATCTCTCAAATGACCAGTAATGTTGAGCATTTCTTTACATACTTCTTAGCTCCTTTTACATCTTCCTCTGAAAAGTGTCTGTTCATTTCAGCTGCCATTTTTGAATTGGGTCTTTAAATCTGGGGGGGGACTGATTTTTTAAAGCTCTTTTTAATATTCTAGATAGTAGCCCTTTAACTCAACCTAATAAAAGCTATTTATGAAAAACTAAACATCATTCTAAATGATCAAAAACTGAAAGCTTTCACACTAGAATCAGGAACAAGAAAAGGATGTCCATTATTAAGCACTCCTGTTTAATTTAGTACAAGAAATACTGGCCATAGCAATTAGACAAGAAAACCAAATAAAAGGAATAAAGATAAGAAAGGAAGAAGTTAAACTGTCATTATTTGCTGATGACTTGATACTCTACCTAGAAAATCCTAAAAATTCCACCAAACAACTGCAAGATTTAAATGCCAAATTAAGTAGCTAGCGTAGCTGGATACAAGATCAATGCTCAAAAATCAATACCATTTTTATACACAAATAATAGACTTAATGAGAGAGAAATTAGGGAGTCAGTTCCTTTCACAATAGCACCCAAAAAAATGAATTATCTAGGAATCTAACAAAGGAAATGAAAGACCTCTACTCTGAAAACTACAACATTCTGAAAAGGGAGATTGAAGAGGATATCAGAAAATGAAAAGACAATCCTTGTTCCTGGGTAGGAAGAACCAACAACGTCAAAATGGCTATACTTCCACAACTACAATCGGGATTCCATGCAATCCCAATTGAAATTCCTTCAGACAGTGTATTTTATAGATCTTGAGAAAATAATCCAAAAATTCATATGGAACCACAAGAGACCTAGAATAGCAAAAGCAATTCTAGGAAATAAGGACATGGCAGGGTGTATCACTATCCTTAATCTGAAACTATACTACAGAGCCACTATGATAAAGTCGGCATGGTACTGGCAAAGAAACAGACCTGAGGATCAGTGGAACAGATTAGAAGATCCAGAAACAACTCCAGATACACTAAAGGAGCCAAACATCCTCAATAGAGGAAAGATAGCCTCCTTAACAAATGCTGCTGGAAAATTGGGCTTTAACCTGCCAAAGACTAAAGGTAGATCTATCTCTTTCACTGAGTATTAAACTAAAATCAAAATGAATTAAAGACCTATATATTAGAACAGAAACTCTAAACCTGCTGCAAAACAGGTTAGGTAGTACTCTTGGAGGCATTGGCTAAGGGAAAGACTTTAAGAACAAAACTTCTATAGCATGAGAACTGAGAAGTAAAGCAGTGCTTTGGTGTATTTTATGTTTAACTAATGGTAATCTTGCATAGGACCATATTACAGAATAGCTCTCCAGCCCCACAAACAAGTAAGTTTTGCTAAGAACAATGGGAAATATATGGTGTTCTGGTCAAGAATAGCTTCTATTTGTGTTCTCTCTATTTACATACACATGTCCATGCACACACATACACAAACACACCTGACAAGTGAAAAGAAAAGCTATAATTATTTCTTATTAAAAGAAATAAGAAAGAATTAAAGTCAGGAATGGAAAAAGGGTCACTATTGTCAGCATAACTGAAAATAAAAGGATTATAAATGAATCTTATGAACACCTTAGTAACAAGTTAGAAAACTTTCACTGTCAAATTCCCAGAAAGGTAGCAACTATTGAAACAAACTCTGAAAATATCTGAGTATACCTAGAACTAAAAAATTGAACTGGAAATTATTTAAAGAATACCAATTCTATGCACATTCAGAATGGGGGTAGGAATACTTCCCAATTTATTCTTCATAATAAGGTCAAGATCAATGTATTTTGGTATTAGCCAGAAAACAAAATAAACAACAGATGAGTAACTTTTAAAAATAGACAATAAGCAACATGAAAATTATTTTATAACATGGCAATGATGGATTTCTCCCAGGAGTTAAGGAGTGTTTTAACTTAAAACAAACTAGTATGATATAGCACATTACTATAATAAAGGACACAAATCACAGGATCTTATCAAGAGTGGCAAGAAAAGAGAATCTTACAAAGTGCAATACTTATTAACAATAAAAACTCTCTTAAACTAGAACTGATGAAAATGTTCTCAGTCAGATAAATGATATCTACGAGATTAAAAACTAATTCTCATACTATCACCATATTAAAAATTGTGAAAGACCAAATGTTTTCCCACTAGGATAAGAATATTTGTTTAACCATTTCTTCAATAATGTGGTTGATCTTCTATTTAATGCAATAAGATAAAAAGGGACTCACAATTATTTAAATTTGCTGATGGTATGACCTTACACAGAGAGAATGCCAGGAAAACTACCAGAATAAAATGTAGCAGAGTTGAAATATAAGATAAATACACAAAAATCAATTATTTTTCTGTACATCAGCAATGAAAGTTAAACAAAATTACATTCATAACAGTACTAAAAGTAAAAAGAAATTAGGAACAAATTTAACAAAAAAGGCTAAATACTGGTATTGTATACTGCAAATTACAAAATACCGAGATGTTAAGATTATTAAAAAGATTATGCGGATAAATACAATCTGTGGATATAGAAGTAAAACTAGTAGTGAAATACAGAAGTTCACCCAAAGATTCTACATTATGCCAAAGCAAGGTTTATCTGAGGGGCAATATCAGAAAATTCAGAAGCATAATTATGTAAACATATTAAACCATGATTATATGAATTAAAAGTGAAAGGCCCTTAATAAAATAATCCATTTTCTTCCAAATAAGAAATATTAAAGTTAACTGAATAAAAAATGTTTTCCCAAAGTGGGTAGCCTATACAGCAAGATACTAAAGCCTGACTAAATGAAGCAGATGGTGGCTGGATGTGATGACACATACTTGTAGTCACAGCATATAGGAGACTAAGGCAGGAGGCCTGCCATGAGTCTGAGGCCAGCTCAGGCTACATAGTAAGTTCAAGGCCAGGCTGAATTACTTAGTGAGAACCTGTCTCAAAAACAAATTTTAAAAAACAGATAAATAAATGTATGGGGAAGAATACCATGACTAGTACATAGAACACTGGCTTTCAGGTGAGTTAGAGAATGCAGTATCACGAGAAAAGAAAAAAAGTATTATTTTTCCCAATATCAAGCATAAATAATCCACAAAGTCTACAAGAAAGCTACTCAAACCAGGCGTGGGGGCTCACGCCTGTAATCCCAGCACTTGGGAGTCAGAGGCAGGAGGACTGCTGAGTTCCAGGCTTGCCTGGGCTACATAGTGAGCTGAGGGCCAGCCTGAAGTACAAAGTGAGACCCTGTCTCAAAAAAAAAAGCTACTCAATTTAATGAGAATGTAGTAGTGTCTAGCTGTAAGACAAAAACTTAAACGTCAACCTTTTGTCTATGCTAACCAAAAAATACCTTAATAAGGGAACTGAAAATATTTCAATTAAAATAACAACCAAAATTGTACAGAGAGAGAGAGAGAGAGAGAGAGAGAGAGAGAGAGAGAGAGAGAGAGAGAGAGAGACGAAGGGAGGGAGGGAGGGAGGGAAGGAGAGAGGGAAGGACGGAGAAAAACAAACAGTTGGCCAGAGACAATCATAATCTGAAGAGAATAAAGTATAAAATTCATTGAAAACCAGAAAATAATCCAAACAAAAAGATATCATTGTAATTGTATGAGAAGACATACAATCTAAGTATCATCACTACTTTCAAAATTAGCAAAGAAACACAACGTAATTCTGATAAAAAACCTAAAAGAACTTTTTGTACACTTAGAAAAACACAAATTTTAAAACTTCTAGGGAAAGGTAAGTGATTGAATTAAGTAAGCAATCTGTACAAAAACTTAAAATAGTATGAGAAAACTGACTAAACAATATAACTGAGGCATTTTAAAGTATTTTTTTTCCAGGGAGGAAAATATATGGATATACATATCTGACATTTGTAAGTATTCATCAGACAATGAAGGAAACAATCTACTCGTAAGCAGGGGCCAAAGGTGTGTTTATAATACGACATACATGTTAAAAAATTAAAACTAAGACTATGCATTTTTTTTTTTTCTGAGACAGGGTCTCTTTGTAGTTTGCGCTGGCTCTGAGCTCACTATGTACCCTAGGCAAGCTTTGAACTCAGCAATCCTCCTGTCTCTGCCTCCTGAGTGCTGGGATTACAGGCGAGAGCCACCATGCCCGGCAAGACTACGCATTTTAGTTGAATGTAATATGCTGATAGTAAGAACTAAGCAGTTACTGATTCTTATTTAATAGCTGCACATAGAGCATTATTCTTTCATAATCTTAAAAGCATCAAAGAGCTCCAGATCTCTAAAAGAAGATAACTTATGAGGAAAAAATTTGCTTAGGATTTTTATGCTTATTGACAAAAAAGGGTTTAGATAAGAAAATAGTAGGCTACTGGGGAAAAAAATTTATTACTTAAAAAATTCTACACTTCCTGGGCATGGTTGCTCACTCCTGTAATCCCAGCACTCGGGAGGCAGAGACAGGAGGATTACTGAGTTCGAGGCTTGCCTGGGCTACATAGTGAGCTCAGGGCCAGCCTGAACTACAAAGCGAGACTCTGTCTCAAAAAAAAAAAAAAATAAAAATAAAAAAAATTCTACACTAAAAGAAAGAGAATTCTACCCACACCTAACTGTGAATTCATGCACTCCTCACACTTAACTAAGATATTATGGCCAGGCGTGGTGCTTTACGCCTGTAATCCCAGCACTCAGGAGGCAGAGGCAGGAGGATTGCTGAGTTCAAGGCTTGCCTGGGCTACATAGTGAGCTCAGAGTCAGCCTGAACTACAAAGCGAGACCCTGTCTCAAAAAAAAAAAATTTATGTTAGTATCCCAGCAACACATACATTAAGCCGAGAACAGGCAGAAGCACACTACTAAATTTTAAATTACGCTTTTCCTTTTTTCTTTTTTGAGACAAGGTCTCGCCCAGGCAAGCCTGGAACTCAGCAGTCCTCCTGTCTCTGCCTCCCAAGCACTGGGATCACAGGCGTGAGCCACCATGCCCAGCACTGTGGTATGTGGTACTGATTGCTGGTAGGCGGTAAGTCACCATGCCCAACATTGCTGTATGTGGTTACCAGTATCAAACTCAGGACCTTGTACTTGGGAGGCAGGCGCCGGAACCACTGAGCTAAATCTCCAGCCCATGCTTTTCCTTTTTAAATGTTGCTGTCATTCTCATGATATACTACTAAGTTTTTTTCTAAGGACCTGATATTATTTTTTTAAAAGAATCAAGATTTCACAATGCAAAAGTTAAATTACAAGTAGTGTCAAGGAGAAAAAATTAGAGAAGACAAAAAAGAATAGGGTGACTATATGACTTATCTTTCAATCATGATACTTTAAACAATGTTAAGAAGGTACAAGTATAAGCTAGAACTGCCCAACACAAGCACAGACATATAGTCATTTTAGAAAGAAACTTTAGCAACTGATTCCTTGTTGTAATAACAATACATAATATTTTAAATCTTATGTCCCTACATGAGTGCTTTTTATGCAGCAGGCACTCAATAATAACTGTGGAGGAATTAATAGGGTTTCTTAAGGAAATTCCTGTGCCTACATGGCTTAAAACATTAAAGCCAAATTTGTGAATAAGTAAAAAATATTAGTTTATATATGCAAATACACAGAAGAGAAACAACACGCTAACAGTAGTGCTATTAAAATAGCACTAAATGAATAATGAAGGTATGTGTCTGATTTTGTCTAATAATAAAACAAAAATGTACAAAAGTAGTTTCTCATTTTTAAATGGTCTTCTAGACATAACAGTGAATCAACATCAAAAGAAGATAAATACACTTTTGTTTGTTTTTTACCTGCACAGCCAAAAGCCAAATGATATCTGGAAGAGGGGCTGAATTTAACACAGCACACATTAGCCTTTGCTTCAATGCTTGCCACTGAATTGTCTAGGTTGGTAGACCACAGCTTCACTGAGGGAAAGACAATAAAAACAAGAAGAAATAAGTAATACATTAGCCAGTGCATCTGTACCTTGGAAATATGCAGAACTTATAAATCTAAAACAACTAACAGGGTGTGGTGGCACATGCTTGTAATCTTAGCACTACGGAGGCCGAGACAGGAGGATTGCCATGAGTTTGAAGTCAGCCTGGACTACACAGTGAGTTCAAGATCAGCCTGTACTCTGTCTCAAAAAAACAAAGCAAAACCTACAAAAAGCCAAGTAAGCAAGCAAGCAAACAAAAACTCCTAAGCCAACTAATTAGTGTTAGGAAAAAATAAAATAATTTTCAGAAAGTAAAAAATTGAGTCAATAAAAGTCCAGAAAATAAAGAATTTTCAAAAAAATTAACAGAGGTCAATCATAAAATCTAGATGGTGGAACCTAAAGTCTTGGATGAAATAAATTTTAAACCATAATTATAACCATGCTCCATAACATTACAATTAAAACATTTAAAATAAGTGAAAAGATAAAATACTTATAAGAGATTAGGAATTTTAATTATTTTTAAAAAGAACTTAAAGAACATACAAGGCTCTGGTTTCAATCCTTAATAATTCAAAATAAAGTAAGAAAAATTGAAGAAAAATTTTAGCAAAGTAGACATATCAAATGAGTAAGTGAAAAAAACTAAAAGATAGAACAACAGAAATCACCCAATCTGAAAAAGAGAAATAACACTGACATGAAAAATATATTATCTAATATATATAAAACAAAATAAAGTAAGTGGAATTTCAGTAGAAAAAATGTATTACTGGTTTGATTTGTACCTTACAAAACAGCTTCCAGAAGAAAAAGTACTGACAGTGATAAAGAATGACATTATAGGGCCAGAGGGTTAGCTCAGTGGTTCTGGCGCCTGCTTCGCAAGCGCAAGGTCCTGAGTTCAATCCCCGGTTACCACATATAATGCTGGGCGTGGAGACACGCCCACCAACAATCAACACCGCATACCACAATGCCGGATGTGGTGGCTCACGCCTGTCATCCCAGCACTCCGGAGGCAGAGACAGGAGGATTGCTGAGTTCGCGGCGGCTTGCCTGGGCACCATGTGAGCTCAGGGCCAGCCTGAACTACAAAGTGAGACCCTGTCTCAAAAAGCAAAAAAAAAAAAAA
>PVIC010020397.1:0-29771 GCA_004025085.1 Thryonomys swinderianus | reverse complement strand
CCCAGTATATATATATACCTAGTCATCAGCCAATGCCTGAAGGACACGTGGCATTCTGGGATAGGCGGCTATACAGCGGAAGCGAACTGGCTGATCAGGCAATGCCTAAATATAGACTTGCTTTTCAGCGGATATAGACCACTTGACCTACTCCTTCAGCGCCATCTTTTGGGCGCGGTTGCCCTTTGGCTCTCCACACAGGACCGCACCCCTAACAGCTGGAATTTGGGCTTCTGGTTCAGAAATAAATATCTACTGTGCAAGCCATCCAGTTTATGGTATTTTAGATCGGTGTTGAGTAAAGTAATGCTTCATGTTTACAAATTAAAGGCAATATTGAAAACTGGTTAGTTCCTTTAAGGTTGCTTTTCAGGCTTAAAATTGACATGCTCAAACTTCAGAGATAGCAAATGATCATATTGAAATGTGTGTGTCACATGAGGCAGGAAATATGAAAGGATTTCTAACATATTAGACACAAGTTTCACATTTACAGCCAACATTCCACCAGAAATTAACATCTAGAATTATAATGATCAAAAGATGAAAAAGTTTTATATAAAAACATTTTATTATTGAATTAAATTATCTTAGGAAGAAAAAAAATGTTTGATCATATGCTAGGGTTGAATGTTCTTGAGAAATCAAGTCATTCAGAAATTTACATTACCTTGATACATTACAACGAGCTCTCTTTCTCACTATCCCTTGTTTACACACACACACACACATATACACATCATTCATTTTTTTAAATTAAGTTTATTGGTACATTTTAAGTATACATCATGATCACATTCAGTGCTGCGAATTTATAGCTGTACATAGCACATCTTAGTTCTCTGTTTTCTCCTCATTCCTCTCCCTTCCCTTCCACCTCTCCACTCATCCCTATTTACAAAAGCTTTGTTTCCATTTTTCCTTCTTTTCTTCTGTTTTTCTTTCCCTTCTTTTCTTTTCCCTACCCCACTCCTCTCCCTTTTATCCTTTGCATGTTTCTTGTTTTTTGACCATGGATTTATAACTTAGTTTAAAGCATAAGACACCAACCAACTCATTCATTTACCAGAGACTTAGCTAATGTACTCACTGTGTCAATTTTATACTCACATACTTGTTAAATAATGAGTAAATTAAATACTACATATAGTTAGAGACTTTGAGAGGAATAGGACAACACAAGATACAGTGAATTGAGACAAGAATTACTAATATTTAAATGAAAAATTCTGGAATCGTATCTGAAGAATTTTAACAGATTAAACAACAACAAAAACCCATGAACAAAAAAGCAGAATCCAGGTAAAAGCAACAGGGGAAGTGTAACATAAACATTGTGGCAGACGCCTCTGCCCAGTATTAGCAGGCTATAGGAGCATAATCTTCTTGCCCCTCCATAGCTAAGCTGTGTTTCTTTGGAAGTAATCAAATTAGCTAAGTCTAGCCAAGGTCAACGTGACTCCAGCTAAATTCCTTCCCTCTGAATTAACCATTTGTTCTGTTCAGCAAAAAATACACTTGTGCCGTCATTCTAGAGTCCTGCCTGGTTGATCGCTGCTATCAGCAGCTTTTCAAGGCCTGCTAGTTTTCCTTCTTGCCACATTTGTAATAAATAAACACTGAATATCCTGCGAGTTTTTGTCTTTGCTGCCCACAGCAGTTTAGATCCACCCAAGACTCAGTATCTTTTTTGTTTCTTTTAATACCTACTTTCCTATCTCACAAATGTCATACTGTCTTGCAGGAGACCAGGACAACTACTGGGGTCCCTGACAATGTCCTCTTTCTATTTCACTAAAACACGATTAACAAAAGTGGTACAAAGAAAGTCCTGAGGATTTTTTAAGAGGGTAGAGTAATGACATGGTACTCTGTTCTGGAGCACATAGGGAAGATTGCATAGGGCCAGTGCTTAAGAGGAATTTATAGAGAAAGAATCAGATTTAGATAGAGGTTGAAATAAGGAAAGCATCTTATAATATACTTAATTATAACATATAAGCAGGAAAGTATATTAAGGTGAAATTGAGCAAAAACTAGAATAGAAAACATATTGATATAAAAGGGCAGGGAACAAAGTAGACAAAATTGAATGTCAATAAAACAGACATTAGTTATATATTAACTCAAGGAATTTGATCAGGAGAAAAATGAGTTTTCTATGTACTTAAGAAATATGAAAGTATGTATCACTGTATACATTTTCAGATACTTACTGGAATTTACAATTCCATGAAATTAATTTAAGAAAAACACACTTAGAAAAACTAATTATGCATTTTGAATGGAAAAAAATTCTGTGTTGAGATACTTTGAAGTGCCAAAAATGTTGATAGAAATATCTCCATTTTGTTCATTTCTTATCTTAAGAAGGATTTGTAGAATAATATAGAGATTTTATTTTGAATGCAATCTGTTCTGAACATACAAAAAGACTGAATGGATTGGAATTTGGTCAATGGCTATTAATGTTTGCTGACTGCAGGTCTAATGTTTTGTTTTGTTTTCTTTTTTGAGACAGGGTCTCACTCTGTAGTTCAGGCTGGCCCTGAGCTCACTATGTAGCCCAGGTAAGCCTGGAACTCAGCAATCTTCCTGCCTCTGCCTCCCAAGTGCTGGGATTACAGGCGTGAGCCACCACGTCCGAACTGTGGTATGTGGTATTGATGGCTGGTGGATGTGAGTCAACATGCACAACATTGTACGTGGTTACTGGGATTGAGCTCAGGGCCTTGTGCTTGCGAGGCAGGCGCTGGAACCACTGAGCTAAATCTCCGGCCCAAGGTCCAATGTTTTTTAAATGGTGATCTCTTATGGACAGTTTTGACTATTAAACTCAGTGGATGAACTCCTATGTTTGTGAGCAAATTTGTAACTATCTAATCACCTCAGGTTGAGTCACCTTAACTGATGTCACACTAGTTGATGGCAAATGAAAGAAAATCAACATATCCCCTCTTGGATATCCCTAAATTTCATACACATAACCTAAATAAATGAACATTGTTTTGGAATCTGATAATGGTTTGTTGAATCATCTTATACACAAATAATAACTGGGAAATAATTTCGTCCCAGAAATGAGATGCTAAAATGATAAAACATAAATTTATGGTTGAAACCATAAATTGAAACAAGAAGTAGGCAGTTCCTAGAGGAGCTTAATGGTAGGTAACATAAATCAACTCCCTAAAAAAATAAATAAAAATAAAAATAAAATAAGGGAGAGGATGGGAAGAGAGTGATCATTTGAAGTGATTATAATGTTATATACATGAAAAAAAATCTCTCAAAATAAAACCAATCAGTCTGCATGCCAAACAGGCACTACTAAAAAATGTGACATTAAAGGTCAAGGTTTGGATATAAAGGCTATAGAAAAATGGAAAAAAGTATGTAGTAGAAGAAACTAATAAAAATGCTTGTGTTGTGAACAACACAGAGAAATTTTATCTCTACCATATTATTAAATCCAAGTATGGAGATTTCTATATAGAACTTGTTCCAAATGTTTTTAACCTCATTTAACAGCTTATTTAAAAAGAAGTAAGATGTATATAAATTGTACCAATAAAGAATTCAATTAAAAAAAAAGAAGTAAACTAAATTAGGGGTTGAATATGTTTAAGATGAATGTAGACGTAGATAAATGACATTAAAATGTAAAATTATATTCATCCCCAATTCAGAACAGTAAGACATGAACACATGACGTACTGTTATTAAGGCAAGAGGTGCAAGACAATAGAACACAACAGAGGTTGAGCATTATCAATAGCGAATAGATAGGTGTGCTCTACTACTTTTCCATGTCTATGCTCTCACGCCAGAGCTAACACCACTTCCTTCATGTTAGAGCCACTCTCCTGGCTTTATAGCTATTTACTTTTTTGCTTTGTGAAACAGACTTTAAAGATGAGGTACACTATGCTAAAGTGTTTCATTTAATCTTAAGCTTCTACTTTTAAAAAATTTTTATTGGTGCATTTTATATACACATCATATTCACACTTAACATTGAAAATCTCTATCAGTATATGATACAACTTAATTCTCATTTTTCCCATTCCCCTATGCAACCTACAACCCTCGTGCCCCCTATATACCTATGTTTTCCCTTTTTTTACTATCACATTTTCCCCCTCATTACTTACCTGTATCCCTATCTCCCTTTGAATATTTTCTGTTTCACAATATCTATAGTGAGGATCATTTTTCAAGTATATACCCAATTTTTGTCATTTGTAGTACTATATGACAAGTGGTCCTGGAAAGGTCATCTGTAGACTGAGTATCCATAAGAAATCCCAAGAAATGTAGAAATTTAATTTTTTCCCAACAATATTGTGTGATATCTCCTTTTTGTGTTTTTGACTTTGGCATTAGTGGTTCTCAAGCAATGGCTGCAAAGCTTCTGGAATCTTAGCTCAAAGGAAAGCAAAGGCCACCAAGACTCACCATGCTCCTCGCTGCTGTGTACTGTTGATTTAACTAAAGAGAACTCAAAAATTTCACTGAAGATTCTAATAGATCAGGTAACAAACTATTACTTATACTGAATCTTTCTTCTTGAATATAGTATTTTAAATATTCTGTATGAAATAGGTCTAAAGTTTCCCAAATGCGCTACTTATCACATGAGTTGGATTGCTTATGTTGCAAGCTACACTCCTGAACTTCTTAATGGAAAATCACTTTTACTTGAAAATATAACTGACAAGCAATGTCTAGCTATAAAACTTGGGAAGTAAGAAACAGTATGTTCTTGAAGAGAAAAAACATAAATGTATTACTTTAAAATCATCTTGACAATATTTTTATGAAGGGAAAATTTCAAACTTTCATTCAAAAGTTATAATTCTGAAAAATAGACATCTGTCATGCTGAATTCAACTATATTATAATGCACACATTTTCTATGGGTTGTAAAAATGTGAATCTTGATACCGTGTAATGGAATATGCCAAAATCTGCCAAACTATGAAAGTTGAAAAATAATACCTTGTTAATGAGCAATGGTTGATTATACAAAACCAAGCTTGAGTAAAGATACAATATAAGTACAAAATAAACCTGTAAAATTGAATCTATCTGAATACAAATGCATTATCATAAAGTTTTAAACTGAAAATAGAAAATAATACTTATGGAACTGCCATTAGTATTATACTATAGAATACAATAGAATATAAGGAATGAATACACACCTGCATACAAAAAAATAAAACTTCTTAAAAATAGTCACTCCTTTGCCCAACAATTCATCACTCTGAGATAGAGTTTCCTTCATCATATACCTCAACCTGAATAATATGTAACTAATATTAAAAATAGAGTAGTTGCTTTTTATTAAGGCAGACATTATGGAAATATGTAAATCGATGAAGCAATGCCACTCCTTTTAGCCACTGTACTTGGTAAAATATTTTTTTTTAATAAATCATGCTTCAGGGGGCCGGTGATTTAGCTCAGTGGTTCCAGCACCTGGTTTGCAAGTGCAAGGTCCTGAGTTCAATCCCCCCGGTAACCACATACAATGCTGGGCGTGATGACTCACGCCCACCAGCAATCAATACCACATACCACAGTGCCGGGCGTGGTGGCTCACGCCTGTAATCCCAGTACTCGGGAGGCAGAGACAGGAGGATTGCTGAGTTTGAGGGTTGCCTGGGCTACATAGTGAGCTGAGGGCCAGCCTGAACTACAAAGCGACACCCTGTCTCTAAATAAATAAATAAATAAATAAAGCGACACCCTGTCTCTAAATAAATAAATAAATAAATAAATAAATCATGCTTCATCTATCACTACAAATTCTCAGTGTGAAGTGCAACTGTGATGTGTATATATAATGTACCAATAAATTAATTATTTAAAAATTAACATACCATAGACTTTTGAGTTTTCCATAAGTGAATATTGAATAGTCTCTCTACTTTAATAATACAATAAATACCAAAGTATATAACAACAGAGAATAAGATTTTTGAGTCTCTTAATAAATTTTTGGATATAATGTATCCTAAAATTGAAATGCTTAGAATAGTTTCCACATAAATATAATATATATTTATCTATGTACTATCTTTCATGCTGCCCTAGGCAGATACTAAACCATTTCCCCATGATTTTTGTTACCATGAACAGGGCTGTAGGATTCAAGACTGATGTTTTATGTAACTCTTGCTACCTTCAGTAAGACTTTCTAGAATTTGTCATAATTGTGGAATTGCTTGATCACAGGGTATGTACTAATTATTTAAAAGTAATGGCAATCTTGTTTTCAAATTGCCTATACTAATATACATTTCTATCATTAATACATGAAAGATTTTCTTCTAAATCATTACCAACAAAAGATGGATCCAACATTTCAACGTTTGATGTTGAATGTCATTGATCTGTGCATTTTCCTTTCTGTGGTGATGAAAAATTATATTATATATTTTAATGCTTATAAATTTTTCATATCTCTTTTATTATGTCTGATGATGTGTTTTGGTTTGTATAAAGTTATTTTACTTAAAGTCATTAATAAACTTATTTCTATAATTTAGGTAGGATTTCAGTGTAAGTTGTAAATATTGGGAATTACTTCATATTAAAATCTCTAGATAAAAGTCTTTTAAAAGAATCATACCATAATTTAGTTTTTTCTTTTATCTTTCTACAGAAAGCCTTTAGTACCTTTAGCTTTTGTGTCTTTCTTGTACTTTTCTCTAAACAGTGTTAAAAACGTCAGACAGTATGCACAATTCCAAAGATGTTAATTCATCAAACTGTTGTCTCAATTTTTCAAACAAATGATAAACTACATAGATACTCCTGTGAAGTGACTATGCAGATGTAATCTAAGTCCTAGGTTAACTGTAATTTATCCTGCTGGACTTAAGCAAGCAAGTCTTTCTTAGGGCACATTAACAGGAGCAACAGACCGAGAGTTTCCAAACAGGAGAAGGACTTGAAACTTACTGCCGATCTTAACACAGAGGTTCGATATGACGAGAAATGCAGTGAGTCCTCGGGAAGTGCGGAGTGGTCGCTGGATAGGAGTCTGAGGGGAAACAGGAACTTCAGCTCTTCAGCCACAAGGACCTAAAGTCATCCAATGAACTGAGTAAGTCTGAAAAAGGTATCTCTTCACACCCAGCCTAAAATCAGTCCTGCAGAAAGCCTGGATTTTCCATTTGTAAACAGTTAAGCAGGGAATTCAGCAGACTGACAGCTTGCAATGTATAGAAATGTGAGACCACAAATTCATGTTTTTTAACTCAACAGGAATATTAAGATGCAATATCCAGAATTCACATTTTGTTTGTCCAATGTCCTCTTCACTGTTCATTACACTTCCTCAGAAACATGTCCAATTATCTGTGACCATTTTTCCTTCTGTGACATTTTGTCTGATTCTTATAACTCTGAGGGAAGTTGGACAAAAGATATGAAAATCATTCTTTTTGAGGCAAACCTGAGATAATCCTGAGAGTCCTGGTTCCTAAATATTTCTCTTGATCACCTGGAATACTCCATTTTATTGAATGGCTACAAATACAGTGAATAAAGTCACATGAATATTTTATAACACAGTCACAGAGGAATTTGCATTTAGAAAGTTCTATTTAAGATATTTCATAAAAATAGCACCTTTCATCTATGTAGCAGGCAAAAGTGAAGTAATGCAAGATTTTTAGAAAGAAAAAAACCACTTATTTGGTAGCTTATGGTTCATCATTTCTTTTTGTTTTTTCTTTAGAGGTAGAATATGGCCTGCTGTGTTGTTTTGTCCCCCCCACACCCATGAAGAACCTGCTCATTGTGCAATGCAGTCACTTAGTAAGTTTAATTTGGAAAATTCCTAATATATGTACTATTACTTATTCTGCATTTTGTATCATCAAAGAACCTTATAAACTGATAGTGAATCATATAAACCTAATTGATTAAATGTTCACTGTAATTTATGAGTCTGATTAGGGCACGAGGATTTTACATACAAATCATCTGTGCTGCTTGGCTTTAGCTAAAGCATCTCTGGGAACTTTATAAATGCATATTGACATTTCAATACTGTAGCATTTTGCTGCCATATTATCTGGTAGCAACAAAAAATAAGCAAACAGTTGAAAATTGAATTTGATTTCACGAATAAAATAGCTCAGTCTCTGGCCAAAGAAATTAATCTTTGGTCAGCGCTTCACAATGAGAACCCAAAAGGAATGAAAGGGCCGTAACTTTATCCATTTGTAGCTCCTTATTCCCTGGTTGAAACAGCATTAACGGTAATTAAATCCTGATATCGGGTTTCTCATAAAGAAAAACTAAAACACAGTGCTTAGACACAAAATGCACAACCACCTGGAAAGAAAGAAATGTCTTGTCTTCGAAATTACATTTTCTTTACTCAAGTATTTTATCTTAATAGACCAGTTTCCTTCAAGTACCTTAGAGTGTCAATATCGTTGACTGCTTCTGCCATGTAGATTTTCTTTTTATTCTCAACTCTTTCTTAAAACTTCTTTTGCTTTTTGTTTGTTCATTTTTTTTTTCATTGTTGTACATTACTGTGGTTTGTCATTTTTTTTTTTTTTCTGGTAGCAGGGATTGAACTGAGGACCTTGCACCTGTAGAGCCTCTGAGCTAAGTTCACAGCCCGGCCACATACTACTCTGGAGCACGTTTATCTAAGAAGTTATGCCTTCTTGCACTACTTATTTTAAGGGAAAGGTGATGCAAACAATCCAAACTTTTCAAAATCCCCTAGGGCAGTGCCACATGAGCCTATTAACATAATGATCAAAATGTGGATACCACATAATTAGGGATAACTTGTACGTACATTAATTTTGCAGTCATTACATAATAACTATGGATTTTAAAGAAAAAAATTATAAGGTAATACGGTGGAACTGGTCTAATTTTATACTTGTTTTCCTAGCAAACAGTATAACAGATTTCCAGAATTTCTTGCCCCAAGTAGATATTACTTACAGCAGTTTCTTTCCTCTTTTTTTTTTTTTTCAGACAAGTTCTTGCTTTTGTATTTCAGGCTGACCCTGAGCTCACTCTGTAGCTCAGGCAAGCATCCAACTCAGCAGTCTTCCTGCCTCTGCCTCCCAAGTGTTGGGATTACAGGTGTGAGCCACCACATCAGGCACTGTGGTATGTGGTATTGATTGCCAGTGGGTACAAGCCACCATGCCCAGCATTGTTGTATGTGGTTACCAGGGATTGAACCAGGGACCTGCACTTGGTAGGCAGGCACTGGAACCTCTGAGCTAAATCTTCTGCCCAGCTTTCTTAAGAAGCTAAACATTCATTTATGCATGTGAGAAATGCAAGCCACTTAAGTATGTTAAATCACAGAAATCCTGCAATTCAAGTATAGTTTTAATTCATGAGCTAATTAAATACTTGGGAAGGCCTACTTTCCTCCTTGTTCTTTGTATGTAAAAAAGAAATGCAATGACAAGCTTACTTAACTCTTTAAATAAAAAATCATTTAAGCAGCACAATTAACACTACAAAAATATGGATGATGATATATTCACATTATTACATTGCAGTTGAAAAATAACCAATAAAATTAAAATACTTAAATCTGTTGGGTGAATGTGGGAGAAAAAGTTCTCAAGCAACACTTGTCCTTGTCTAAGTTACTTCCTTAATGCTAAGCCATAGCACTCTGGCCCATACAAGTCACAGGATGAAAAACAGAGTTTGGGCGGCAGTACATGGAGATTTCTGTCCAGAGCTGGAGGCAGGGTGGCAGGAGAAAGGCATGCCAAAGAAGAAAGACCCCGGGGTGTGTGTGTCAGGCAGTCAGCAGGCAGCTGTCAAGGAAAGAAAGGTGTTTTGTGTCATTCCAAGATATGTCCAATGACCCCTCTCCTCACCAGGCTTTCCCTTCCAACTGTTCACCCATCTATCAACCTACCAGTGGAAAATCCAGTCCTGAGTGTCATGCACCTGTGATCCGGTCAGCTGAAGAATGCATCAAGCTTTGGGGACATTTAGATGATAAACAATCAAGGCTGATAACAATCTTGATCTCTTTTCAACCTGAACTCATTGTTTGACATACAGTTCTCTAACTCAAGTGATAGAAAAAAAGTGGTTAGTGGTAAGGTCGTATGTTATTAATTTTCGAACACAACCAACACTTTCACAACTTCCTACAGAGTTCTTACATTTGGGGTGTTAGCTACTAGAGTGTGTGGTTCAGAATTATTAAAATCTATTACCAGAAGCAAATTAAACATCTCGGTAGAATATTAATTTTGTGGAAAACTATTAGCTCAAAAGGATTAAAATGCTAATCTAACCTAAAAGAAAGTAGTTTCTGTCTTGTGCCTTTTAGTATGCTTTTATTTTCCTTATGACCTATTTAAATCAGTCATATAAGCCTGAACTTTATGTTTGAATATTTTATTTACATAAAATAGGTATGTATTATGTTTTCAAATGAGGAATGCCCCATAGTCTTTAAATATTATTTTGAGTGATGTGTTTTTGTAACCATAGTTGCTGACTTAAATATTTTCCTAGCCATGGAAAGCTCAGACAAGCAATGTAAAGTACAACAGAAAAGAGGAAGTCACAAATTAACTAAAGTGGTTTTCTAACTTGGAATACTTTTGTGTTCATTTAAAAATGTTACCCTAGATAACTACATTTTAATTTCTGATTTTAACAAAGTATGAGCTATAGGTAACAAATTGCTTATATAATGTTCAATAAACATAAAATAAATACCTGACATTCCTAAGGTTTACCACCCAATTCAGCCAGCTTTTTTATGGGCAGTGGATTTTCCTTAATACCACTCTAGGTAGCATTTTCCAGAAGAAATTGATAATTGTGTAATACTGACTAACAAATTGAATGATATTGGATAATAAAATTGGATAATATTATTTTTGAAAAAAATCCCACTGCTTATTTATTCTCCTGCTCAGGGTAAATATTTCTGGCATTAAGAAAATTACAGTAAGACCTGAACTTGAAATATTTGTTAGCTGTATTTTTCAGTTTATCAGTTTCATTATTATTAAAAAAGCTTAAAACTACTGAGATTGATATTTCTTTTCACAACTATACACAATATACTATATATTGTATATTTTTTCTAGTTATTAATGGAATTAAACTTAGAAACACATTTATAATTCATTATTGTTATAGTCATTCTCTTATATTTGCCAAAATAATGAAAACTCTCTTATCTGACCTCCTCTTCCCTTAGAATGACTTTTCATGACTGAACAAGTAGAAAATGGTCAATTAAAATATTTTTAATGTAACAATTGAGCAATTACCAAACATTAGTGAAATGCATTTCTTATAAAAGTTACTTCATTAGTGACATTTGCTAATGTATTTGTTTTTCTTTGTCAATAGCAAAAGTTTCTCACTCAGGATGAGAAGAAAGGATAGAATGTAGATGAATAAGAGAAGAAAGTAAAAGTTAAATGGAATCAACTTTTATCCATAAATACAAGACAGTAGGCTAGATACTGTGTAATATAATTTCAAGGTGAAAATTTCACATACAATACAAAATACATTTGGCACTTAAATATGAAATCACATAAAATAAATCTCATGTTTCTTTCCTTTTCTTTCCTTTTCTTTTCTTTTCTTTTCTTTTCTTTTCTTTTCTTTTCTTTTCTTTTCTTTTCTTTTCTTTTCTTTTCTTTTCTTTTCTTTCTTTTTTTGGTACCAGGGATTGAACCCAGACCTTGTGCTTGCCAAAGAGGTGGAGTACTGCCAATATAAATCCTTGGCCCAAAATGTTTTGTTTTATTTTTATTTGTTTGATTTTTCTAGTACCGAGGACTATGTTTCTCCAAGTTTAAATTGTGGCAGTACAAAGAAATTGGGAAAACTTTATGAAGTTTCATGACAAGTTCCATGAAAAATAGTCATAATATTTAAAAAGCAATGACAAAGCTTTGAATTTTAATTAAGAACCTTTATAATGAATAATCATTCTGGATTACCCAATGGGAGTTATAAATATGAAACATTTTTATTTTAATATATCTTACATTCAATGTTAGTTAATACAATAGAAATATTAATACCTAAAATGTACCCTTACGTAGTATATAGAGATACTCCTATTCCACTTTTTTTGCTGTTCAGGACTCCCCGGTGTCTGGTCCTTTAATATAACAAGCAGTTGTGTGTTTGTGGTCAATTTCCAATGTTTGTTGTAACAGTAAATGCTGCAGTGTATTGCCTTGGGCTGTTGTCTTCATGTATTTAAGACTAGTTTCCTTAAGGCTAGATGGCTGTATCAAAGAGGAAAGCACACCCAATTATAGATGATAGCTCCGTACTCTCTTAGTAAGGATTGAGTCATTTTAAATTTTCACTACCAAATATACAAAGAAGTATATACCCTCCAGACTCACTAATAATCCATGTTGTCAGATATTTAGAGTTTTGACAATGCACTAGATGAGAAAGAGTAACATTTTACGTGTCAGAAATCTTAGTTTTGTCAATGAGTAGTATATTGTAAACCAATGTATATTTCCAAAATATGTAGACCTTAATACAAATAGTTTTTATCATGCATCTATGTCTTCCTACTTTTAAAACAAAATTAAATATTAAAAATACTCTGTTTTTTAATAAATCAGAATCTGAGGAAATTGATTCAGTGAGGCATGCATACTTACCACAAACACAACACTTTTCTGCTCATTTCAAAATGTAGAGTAGTTACGAGTGTTAACAGTGATGAAGGACTAGGGTTTTGCTCTAAGAGCCATACCACTTCTTCTTTTCTGCAAGAAATATAAAAGACTTAAAAGCAAACAGGACTCATCAGTGCCTTCCTGTACACCAACACTAATCCCTCTGCGGGTACTGCACTCAATGTGTGGGTTGGTCAGTACTTTGAAAGTTCTTTATAATCCTACAAATTTATACTAGCCATACATATATCATTCAAGTAATTTTAAAGCTTTCATTCTGCACGATGCTTTTAGAAGCATCTTAGAAGCATTTTTTTTTTACCCCAGTTACATAATTTAGTACAGCAGCTTTCTCCCTAATGTGTTATTGGTTCGTGGGGAAATTGCTATTTTATTTTGAGTTGATAGTACAGACTCTTACTGCCAGAAAGTCCATTTCTCTTGGAGTTAGACATCCAGATTGCTTTGGAATATCTCAAACACAGACGGAATCAGTGGTAGCCCTCTATTTCCACTTTATATCAGGCAAATAGAGTCTTGCCCAGAGTGGTTGTTACGTGTTAACTCAAATGTTTTCAATAGATCCGTGCTGCCTTCCTTGGGGTCTACTACAGCTCACAATGTGCTGAGAGCAGGGCAGTAAGTTTGCTACGTGATGCTCTTTGTGCCCTTTCTCTGCTTTTGAGAGAATGAGCGTCTTTCCAAGTATATTGTAGGCTTCGTTAGGGGCCGACCACAGTGGATACTGCACTCTGTGATCACAAAGTTATTGCTGAACACTGAGATTCCCATTTCCAGTGTAGCATTATTTCTATTTCAAAAGCATGGGCACAATGTATTTTTCTGGTTATTTCTCATCGATGTCAGCATCTGTGAAAGGTAATTGACTAAATGTCAAGTTGAGTGTGGAATGCTGAGTTGAACTGTGTCTGCATATTTCTTGGGATGCAAGGTCCATTTGAGGGGCTTGTGGAATGTGATTGTGGGCTGTATATAAAATGCACCAAGATGGCAGGAGATTTAGCTCAGTGGTTCCAGTGCCTGCCTCGCAAGTGCAAGACCCTGAGTTAGATCCTGGTAACCACATACAACGCTGGGCGTGGTGACTCACGCCCACTAGCAATCAATACCACATACCACATACCACAGTGCCGGGTGTGGTGGCTCACGCCTGTAATCCCAGCACTTGGGAGGCAGAGACAGAGGAGGATTGCTGAGTTCGAGGCTTGCCTGGGCTACATAATGAGCTCAGGGCCAGCCTGAACTATAAAGTAAGACCCTGTCAAAAAAAAATTAAAATTAAAATTAAAAAATAAAAATAAAAATAAATAAATGTACCAAGAAAGAATTCAATTTAAAAAATTTGTTTTCTGGGTCAGAGATGTAGCTCAATGGTTCTGGCACCAGTAGCAAGCGAAAGGTCTTTAGTTTCATCTCTGGTAACCACATATCACAGTGCCGGGCATGGTGGCTCACACCTGTCCTCCCAGCACATGGTCAGAGGCAGGAAGAGAACTGAGTTCAAGGCTTGGCTACACTACATAGTGAGCTCAGGGCCAATCTTAATGACAAAGTAAACAAATAATAATAATAATACCCACTTCTATTTTACAAAGCCTTGAATGTCTTGCTAATTGAGAGCAATTAGCAAGATAAATACATAAAAGAAAATCCACTTCAGAATAAGTAAATACATAAAAGAAATCCACTTCAAAAAAGTAATTTACTTACCTCTGTTGGTGTATGTTATCACATGTAAGCACAACTTTTAGATCAGACATATAGTCAAGTTGAATTTAGCAGAACTCAGAAATAACCTTGTGCACTTATAGTTTCTTAGGCTCTATGGTGTTTTATTAAACTGATTTGATTGGTACATACATTTTATATATACATGATGTTTACAATCAACATTGAAAATTTGCACTAAGGTCTATAGTTTTTACAATCATGCTGAAGTTTAGTGTCTTTCATAATTATGACTCTATTATCTCCTTGCTTTTATTTCTTCTATTTTATTTGCAAACAAATCTAGCAGAGAAAGTTGCAATTCCAAACTGGGTGATGCTTTTGGATTAGGTACATTGGTTGTAATCAAATGTCTATAAATTATTTTTTTAAAAAAACCTCTTGAGCCGGGCGTGGTGGCTCATGCCTGTAATCCCAGCACTCGGGAGGCAGAGACAGGAGGATTGCTGAGTTGCCTGGGCTACATAGTGAGCTCAGGGCCAGCCTGAACTACAAAGTGAGACCCTGTCTCAACAACAACAAAAAAAAACCTCTTGAATAGAAAAACTCAATTTTACTCCAAATACCAGGTGCAGTCCTGAGCCTCCAATAGCGACTGTACTTCATGTTTGATATTTTTTTACCTATTGAATGTTCATTTATACTTTTGCAGTGGATCACGATGTTCTTTGTTTCTTTAACAATTACAAGATAAATAATTGATGGATTTACGTTCTGAAAGATTTCTATGTAACACAGGTCCCACATATGTGACAAGATGGGAAACAAAAATTGAAGACACATTCTCTTTAGTAGTTTTCACAAAGTTAAATTTAATGTCATTGTCATTTTATTCTAGGTAAAATAAAATGAGAGAGTAGCAAGAAATAATAACTGGAAATGTTTATGTATAAAATTTAATAAAAGTTGTTTCGGTGTAATTTAAAACTAAACGTGCTTTCAAAACTTACTTTGTATCATTTAAGGTAAAAACCTTAAAAGTATTCAATAATATCCAATAAGTTACCTAATCATAGCTGTATATAATGTCTGTTACTTTAGGCAGATGTAAGCAGCAGAAACTATATTTTTAAGCTGTACTGCTCTTAATTATTTTTTCTTAGGAAACGTTCTTGATAATAATAATACTGTGAATCAACTCTGTCATATGAGCTAAATATAAAGATAAGTGCCAAGGATTAACTTACCCCTGAAATGATGGCCTTATTAATGAATTATAATATCAAAATAAAGGCATCACAGATAATGCGATATCTTACATTAGTTATACTTAAAGTTTAGTAAATAAGTTTATTAAACATCAAGTATTTTGTCAAGAGAAATTAGTAATATGGGATAAACTATGGAAGACCACTAATACAGTAAAGCCAGAGCAGCATCATAACTGCTTAAACACTGTGTGTGTGTGTGTGTGTGTGTGTGTGTGTGTGTGTGTGTGGTACTGAGGATCAAATTTGGGTCCTTGTGCCTGGAAGATATTCATGGTTCCTCTTGAACTAAATCTTTGGCCCCTTACACATTGTCAATGATCTGTAAAGTTTTTAATTGAACCAAGATTTTATTTAATTCTTTCCTTTTGCTGCTTCTTCATAAGTGAGTTGCAAATGAATATGTGGAATGTGTCATATGCTCTATTTAACAAATGATTAATTTAAACTTTTAACAATTTCTTTACCTCAATGCATGAAAACTGATTTAAAATATGTTTTCTCTTCATAGAAGTCCACAAAGCAGAGAATTTTAGAAGAATTTTTAATTATATTTTCATATCTACTTGTATTTACTTTTCATTTATGGTGTCTAAAGATAGAAACATAATTATTTCAACTACCCTCTTGTTTAAAAATGTAGCCCTGAGTACAATTAGGAACAAAATTAAAATTAATAAAGAAAAATGTATCCTTTACATAGAAAAATATCAGTCTCAAAATACGGAATATGGATTCATGTATGCTAATCCACATATCTTTTCAATATACTTAGATGTCTTTTTAAAAATTAACTGGATATTTTATTAGCAGTCGTTATTTTGAATAACACTGTGAAAGTTCATACATGAACATGACTTGTAATCATTAAATCAAGACATTTACCTTACATTTTAATTTTTGGAGTATGCCAAAAACATTCCACTTGTTAATCACATTTTGTTATTGCTTCAGGGATTTTTTTTTCTACGACAAATAGACACATTTTATATTTTTATATATAATATACATAAAGGTCATTATTAATTTGTAAAATAGAAACCTGAAGGGAACCCTAATGACTTTTACAGCTGCATATTTGTAGAACCCTTACGTTCATTATAGAATAGATTTCTGTGTTAAGAAAACTGATGCACATAATTTGAAAAGCTGGTCTCCTTCTCTAACTCGGCCTTCTTTTCTTGCTTTCTTTTTCCCTCACGCATTCTTATTCTTTTTTGGATAGTATCTTCTTGTCATTTTTCTTAGTTCTTTGGAAAAATACTTGAGAAAATTAAAATATTTAAAACATACCATTATAATTTAACAATTTAAGTAAAGTCCTATTTTCTTTCCAAGGGGCAGTGTAGTAGCTATTGGTCAACGTGGCCATGACCTGTCTGTGTAGCCCAAGATGCCCTGGGACTCTCAGCGATCTTTCTGCCTCAACCCAAGTGCTGGGATTAAAGATGTGTACTGAAATGTCTGGTTACTTTAAACAATGTCTTAATCCCAACACTCGAATAGAACAATAGTGCCTACATTTAAATTTCTTCATCATTTTTTAATCACAAATATGACTGTGACTTCCAGAAGAAAACAATATTGATTAATAATTGAAGAAGGACCTAGAAATAGCTCGTATGTTCCTTTCCATAGTACAGTTTGCACATTATTTTGAGAGGACGACCATATGCCGGGATTGTTAAGACGGGCAACTCTTGCTCTTAGAGTGAGTGGAATGAACAAAGCAAACCGGGTCTCTACTTAAAAGGACAAAGACTCCAACATGAGGCCTCATCTTCAAATCTCATCTCACGCTGGACCTTAGGATTTCTGCGCAGGACTTTTGAGAGAGTGCACTTTTGTCTACACAGTCAGAAGTTGCACGAATAAAATGCATCTAGACAGAAGAGATTTGTAAGCCCTTTTGAATTGGACTGCTTACATTTTTTAATAAATGAATTGTAGTTATTTACATAATGCTTCCATTCCTTGAGGGCATTTTGTATATGCCCATAACACCTTTCAATTATTTTTATCCCCTTGCCCTCCCTTCTCCCCCTTCATCTCTTGCTACTCTTTGATAAAATCTATCTCCCTACTTTCTATAACTTATCTTTTATTGTCCTTGTTATTTGTATTTTGCTTTTCTCACGTACAAATAAGAATGCAGTGATTTGGCTTGCCTGTCTGACATATTCCACTTAATATTAAGGTTGCATCTGTTTTCTGACAAATGAAACAGGCCTATCCTTCTTTATGTTTTAGTAATACTCCATTGTATAAAAATATCAATTCTCTTTGCCTGTTTATCTTTTGTAAGAAGCGTAGGATCATTTCAAATATTTAGCTGCTATGAAGCTATAAACCTGGGTATTCGAGTATGACAGTGGTTTGATGTCTTTAACTCACTTCAGAAAGGGAATTAACTCTCCCTAGAAGGGGCATCGCTGGGTCAAATGGAATTTGTGGTTTTAATTATTTTGTTAAATTGCCACACTGACTTCTATACTAATTGTACCAGTCTCCATTCCGACTAACAGTGTAGAAGAACACCTGGCCAGCATACTGTCGATAATTCAAATTTTCAAAACGTGGTAAATAACATCAAGTTGAAATCTGATGATTTAAAGCTTAATGTGATCACTCTATCTTTGCAAAAGCCGCTCTCTACGGTCAGGTCAGAAACCCGCGAGTGTAGCCGTACGCGTGCGCATGCGGGATGCAGTGCTCCCAGAACGGCCTCAATAAGTGACGTGTTTTGTTTCTCTGTTTT
Organism: Thryonomys swinderianus; assembly: GCA_004025085.1. NCBI lineage: Eukaryota > Metazoa > Chordata > Mammalia > Rodentia > Thryonomyidae > Thryonomys > Thryonomys swinderianus. The sequence continues at coordinate 11,352 of PVIC010020397.1, read as the reverse complement.
CTCATCGCTCAGAACATCGATCCTGGTCTTTAATCGGTGTCGCCAAAAATACTTGAATGAATGAAAACACTGATACACTGGGAGGGAATGAGCACTCTGGGGCGGTGCCGGACGAGGTTCCCGCACTTGGCCTTGGGGATGCCTCGTAGGTGCCTTCCAGCAACGGATGGCTGTGACCTTCCGCTGCCCACGGAGTGTCGGATTCGATGTGCAGCCACGCTGCCTCCTGGCACAGCTGCCGGGCATGCGCTGCTCCATAACGGCCACAGAGAGCATTCAACAGCCCCGCGGAGCACTTCAGGGGAAATGCGTGTTTTCTTTGGAATGCCGTTCAGTTTTCTAATTAAAATAAATCCATCACATCCTATGAAGGGGGTGTGCATATACAGTGTATGTACACACATGTATGTATATCTATTTGCATATACATTTCCCTATTAATGAAAAACCTATCAAAGGTTTAATAACTGTGAGAATGTAAAGTTAATTCTTTATTATCTTTTCTGAACTTAGCAAGAAGTGAAAGGGGCTCTGAGTATCTTTTCGGTGGGGTGCAGGCGATGTGCATCCGGGTCTCAGGTGTGATAGCTTGTACAGTGTTGTGCGACTTTTTTCACTCAATTGCAATGAAAATGATCATATTTAACTTAGGCAAAGCAGAGAGAAATTACTGTCTGTCCTATTGATAGAATGTAACATAGTTGTATGGTATGTGACATGTAATAATTGCTTTAATTTAGGCTTTGTTAATCTATGAAAGTTAGATGATCACTAAAGAAAAATGCTAGTGACCAAACATTGCTGATAAATTGTTTTTATTATATAAACTATTTGTGTATTTTATTTATAAATGACATCAAATATTTCTGCACATTTTCAAGTGAATAGTATGACAGTTGGCAACTAATTAGGATTTGATAATTTCATCCTGTAGTACTTTCCTTTGCTTCAATTTTTATTCAATCATCTGTATACAGTGTTTTTTAACTTGCATTTTCTAGATACCTTGACAGAGGAAATTAAAGGTAGAATTTCGTAAAGGTTAGTTAATTACAGTTAACAAATTTTGTTATGCAAATATGGACTCTCCAAAACAATTTTCCAGCTACCTCTACTGCACTGATAAATTAAAACCTATATTTTATTTACTGTGTTAAATTTTATTAAAATTGAAGGTTACTCAATTACAAGGACGTTTTAGTGTCTCCATGTATTTTATCATTTCCCTTTGAAGGAAACTAGGGATCTAATTTGGTCTTTCAAGGCATTTCTTTAGAGCTATGATTCAAAGGTAAAATGTTTTTGCCCTGAAAGATAAAACATGTTTTTGCACTGAAAGTGGGAACATGTTTTTGCCCTGGATGAAATTATTCCCATGCTTAAGATAACACTCAGGACTAGGTTTGACACATGAAGTTTATATTAACTCATTAATTTCACCATCTTTATTTCTGTTTCCTACAGAAGCTGATCTCACTGGCTAGGCTCTAATTTTTGCTTTATGTTTTCTAGCACAAGTATGTAGGAAAAGCTCGTAGCTTACGTATTAGCCATGTTTTAAACTCATATCCAATGGGGCTATTTCATGAAGCTATCACTCCTTTCCTATTCCTGCCTGAGTTGATCTTTGCTCATTCCTATATTGTTCATGTTATCTTCTCTTCTGATTCGGTTCTTAGGGCAAGTAGTGATCATTTAATGCAAAGTAGTGATCATTAAACAAGGGAAGTTATGAAACACTGATACACTGGGAGGGAATGAACACCAAGTAAATAGGAGCCTAAATATTGAAATAAAAAGATTACTGAAGGAAACCTACCTAGGTGTTGTGAAAGCTCTTTAAGTTTATACCATAATCTCTTTTCATGAACAAGAAAAGATTTTCTCAGAGTCTAAAATATAACTGAAACTATATAATTGTCTCTTATTCTAGACTCTAGATCTTACTATTAAACACGACTCAGATACCTGTCATTTTGTACTTATATAACTAAAGAGTTACAGCTGTCTTCCCATCTCCTGCCCTGTGAATATAGGTATCTTTTTTTCTATTATAGCAATGTGGTTGGTTGTCTATACAGAGTTTTATTACTTTGGATCCTTTAATCTGGATGTTGTAGGTCCTGTCACAATTTTCTATTGGCTGTAGGAATTATGTGTCTACAAAGGTTCCTTTGACCTGTGTTACACCTTAGCTTAAAACATGTCATAGCTCATTCAATTCCAATTTTGGTCTATCTACTCCTGAAAATAGCACTGAAAAAATTTATTGAAGAAATTTCTAGTGGGAAAATATTAGGTAATATTGCAAGAATGCAAATTTCTTAATCGAGTTTACTGGGTTAAACATATTTTATGAAGAGCCATCAATACCACATACCACAATGCCGGGCATGGTGGCTCACACCTGTCATCCCAGAACTCGGGAGGCAGAGACAGGAGGGTGGCTGAGTTTGAGGCTTGCCTGGGCTACATAGTGAGCTCAGAGCCAGCCTGAACTACAAAGCGAGACCCTGTCTTAAAAAAAAAATCTTTTGAGCTTTGTCTTTGCAACCCTCTTTTCCTTCATCCCTGAAATACCACATATCTCTTATCATTACCATAACTCTACCTTTTCTAGAATGTGCTGTAGTAGGAATCACAAAACACAGTTTTATCAGATTAGCTACTATGCTTAGTGCCACAATATATTTAAGTTTCCCCACATCTTTTAATGGCTTAAAACTCATTTCCTTTTAGTGTCAAATAATGTCTCATTATTTGATTATACAACATCTTCTTTATCCTATCCACCTAATGAAGGGTATATCTGTTGCCCTTCGAAGTTTTGGAAATTATGAAAAAGCTGTTTTAAACATCTATGTACAAGTTTTTGTATGGAAACCAGTTTTTACTTAACTTGCATTCTTTTGACAGAATCATAAATAGTTGCAACCACGTTGGAAAATTGTCAATAACATACAAAGTTACACACATGTATATACATGTGTTAGCAATCTATAAACCAGTAATTCTAGTGTCATAGTCATATGAAAGAGAAATGTACATATATGAACACTAAAAACACGTGTGCATGTTTATTGTAATGATGACAGTAATATACCCAAATGAGAAATAACCTATGAGATAGTAGACTGAAGGATAAATAAATTAATGAAGAGGAAAAATAAATACTGACCCTTTGGATCAATATAATCCAGTGAATTTCCCTACATCCTTGAAGGACAATGATTTGTTTCATTGGTTTGTATGATAGCATAGAAGTTGCTTTCATTGAAAATATAAAATGCACACATGAAACTATAAATTTAATAATGATCACCTCAGTAAGTGTAAATCAATAAAACTCATTCACTACTAGTTACAGATAAGTACTTGAGCTCTCTGCCTGTTCTTTATCAGTGTCCCATCGTACCAATCACTGTGTCCCGAAGCATGTCTGGAAGGAAGTAGCATCTGCCCTCTCTGCCTGTACCCTACTTGCTTTCCTGCCCAATCCAGGGATTTGCATTTGCACATACACTTGAAAGTAGGTTTTTCTTTATCTACAAAATAGACTACATGAATCTTTATAGGAAATACATCAACTTTATAGAACAAGTTGGCAAGAAGTGATATCTTCGTTTTTTTGAAACAAGGTCTCGCTTTGTAGTTCAGGCTGGCCCTGAGCTCACTATGTAGCCCAGGCAAACCTTGAACTCAGTAATCCTCTTGTCTCTGCCTCCCCAGTGCTGGGATTACAGGCGTGAGCCACCACACCAGACACTGTGGTGTGTGGTTACCTGGGATTGAACTCAGGACCTTGTGCTTGCATGGTAGACACCAGAACCACTGAGCTAAATCCCCTGCCCAAGAAGTGATATCTTGACAACACTGGGTTTCTCAACATGACTTTTTCCATTTTTTTAGTTCTTTAAGTTTTTAAACAAAGTTTTGTAATTTTCATCTTCTAGACATTCTACATATTTTATTATCCTGACAACCAAGATTTTTATCTGAGGTGGTTGCTAATGTGATGTTATTGGTTATTAATTATTCAAACTTTTGGCTAATTATTATTTACAATTGCTACATGTAAAAGATGCCCACTGTGTTTTGAATATTTTATGAAATGCAAAATATTTTCTTAGTAATTCATATTTTTTGCATGTGAAAATAATTCACATCTTAGGAGTTAAATTAAAATTAATTTTACTTATTTACACTTACTTAAATAGCTATTATTAAATTTAAAATTACAAATGCCGGACGTGGTGGCTCATGCCTGTAATCCCAGCACTCGGGAGGCAGAGACAGGAGGATTGCTGAGTTTGCGGCGGCTTGCCTGGGCACCATAGTGAGCTCAGGGCCAGCCTGAACTACAAAGTGAGACCCTGTCTCAAAAAGAAAAAAAAAATTAAAATTACATATGTGGGTCTTATATTTCTATAGAAGAATAACTGCTGTAAAATCACTAAAATTCAACAAACCAAACCATTGCCTCTTCAGTGACATAGGGGAAGCCGGCAGGGTTACACTGAGAGAAGATAGCAATACAAGAAATACATAGTGAAGAAAGAGAAACATGTGGCTACATTTCATTTATATAAAGTTTTAAAAAGTAGTAATAGTAAAGGAGTGACAGAGATATGCTCATTGTTGTTTAAAAATGAATCCATTGAATTTCAAAATTAATATTTATACATTTAGACTATGCTTCATTTATAGTAAAATTTAAAATATTAAAATCTAAATCAATATTAATATCATTCTTCTCTTTGACCTCAACACACTTTACTTACATAAAATGATTTTTGGATATCTAACATAAAATTTACAGTTATAATTTAGTGAGAGGATTATTTTAGAATTTTGCATGTACCAGTTCTTTCAACCCCTACTAATCCCACACTGCAGAAAATAAAACTGAGAAAATAAAATAACTGGACCATCTCCAGTCAAAAGAATGTGTTTGTACTGGATTCTGTCTTAGACAAAGATCTATTTTAGGCAAAGCTTGGGGTTTTCTACCTTCCTCTCTTCATAACTACTTTCTTTGTTTCTTCTTAAGAAAAGTTTCTTTGAATTTCTCTTTGTCTCACAGTCAGAATCAACCTGACATCAGAATATGGAACAAAATTAATAAAATCTTATTTAAGAACATCCTTGTTAAATTAAATGCCTTGTTTTAGAGAAAAAAAGGTGCAGATCAGTAGAAAGAAAAATATTTTGCTCTTTGCAGACAGTTTGGTTATGAGAGATGGCCTTAACATGGAAGGTGTTAAATAAATCAATTTGTGATACTAGGTTGACAAATAGAAAAATTTAACTTTGAAAATTTGAAAATTGTCTTTAAGTATGCCTGAGGTACACAATTTATTTTGTAACAGCTTATCTAGCATATCTAATTGCTCGGATCATGCCCTCAATTTAAGAAAACATGAACAGGACCCTTCAGTGGATTTTTTAATATATTTGGATAGTGATTGGAATGAACACTTAGCTTTGATGTCGTTATTAGGTATTTTAAGTCACCCTACATGCTGTCTGTAAATTTAAAGATTGAAAACTTTAAAAGCCAAAGTCATGTATTATCTAAAGGCTGCTTCTCTCTAATAGCTCCTAATCTGTGTTACCTTAGTAATAATTTTTAAAAATGTATTAGTTTTTATTTCTCCATGGTCTTTTACATCTGTGTATGTATACACGGTGGAGTACATGATATATACAATGTTAATGGATGAGTATAACTTTAACAACTGTGTTTTATGCAATCCCTTCTGTAGCAGGACCTAGTTGGGTTTCCTTTGCTTCAGCTCTGACACAGTTTATGTAGCGATAGCTAAGCTCTCACAGGTTGAATGCTCAGGTATCACTATCATTCCTTTTCACTTGGACGGTAGTTACAAATTTCAGGTTATTTAACCTGCAGATATGCTCTACACTGGGGTTCTCACAATCCCCCCTCGGGCTTAAGTAATTTGATTTAATGGTTCACAAAAGTAAGAAACACTTTTGCTGCCATTACTTTGTAGATTTCATATAAAGGAAGAGTACAAACAACTGTTTTAATGAATTCAGACTTATCAAAATAGAGCTCTGGCCTTCACTGTGGCTGCAGAACATGAACTAAACACTTGGAATTTGAAGTGTTCAAGAAATGTCTTTATTATTCATTGGGACCCTGGCCTGCATCTGATAGTGTATTCTAGCAAGATCACTTAAAGTGATCAGGTGACATCAGTAGTCATTGGGTCAGGGGGGGTCATATTGAGAAAACTAACCATACTTTAGTGAACAGAAGTTTTGGGTCATATGGAGACTCCATTTGTCAAACCAAGGATAACCAACTGAGGAACCAAGTGATCTGTTCATAATAAAATTATAAAATCAATTTTCTAATAAAATTCAGTGAAATCTCAAGGCGATGAAATTTGAGTAAGCTTCCCTGGTTGACAATAACCTTTTTTTTATTTTTATCTTTATTGGTATATTGTATATACACATCATATCATGATCACACTTGATATTAGGAATTTGTACCAGTAAATGACACAATTTAATTCTCATTTTTCCCATTCCCCTACCCACCCCACAACCCTTTACCCCATAAATACATAAGTTTTGTTTCCCTTTTTTTATTACCATCACATTTTTTCTTTACCGCTCGCTACTCGCATATTCACCACATAGAATATTTTCTATTTCAAAAAATAACCATCATGGATTCTAGAACTCATTAGCATCTTCAACTCTCATACCAGAGAACAGATATGATATTTACACATCTGTGACCAATAATCTTTGTGTTTTTGGATAAAACATGGTCCAGAGTAAGCCATGTCTTCGGTGTCAGCATAGAGAAAGGACCCCTGGGGCCTCTGGGGGTAATTTCAGGCCACACCATACCTTATGTGTTTCTTTCACTGGTCCTAACCAATCGTCTGTTCCAGAAATAAATGTAGCAGTGTGTATATTATGTTTTACTCTTTGAACTTTTGAATCTAAGGGTGGTGAAAAATTTTGGGTGCAATAGGCTCTCTGGAGAAATATCTACTTAGTCTCAAAGTCTGTGTAATTCCAGGTAATAACTCACATATCGAATTAAATTTTGCCTGACCGCTTAGTAACATGCTATATTATTCCAAAGATTGCACAATGGAGTAAAATGGTAATTCCTTAGGAATGGAAGTTGATGACAGTATGCAAATTCCTAAAATAGCTACATCATATGCACCAAATAAAATGTATTTTATAAGACTGCAGGGTCCTGTTAAATAAATAGATCTGTTAAGCTAATAAAACATTGGCACAATAAAATGATCTATTAACAGGTTTCTGGTGTGTTTTGCTAAATTGCCTTGACAAATTTGCAATCATGGAGCTTGGAGTTTTCTAAAACTTAATGATTTGAATCATCGTAAGGGATATTTAAATTTTAATGTTCTTATTAAATACAGACGCTCCAAATGTGACTTTTTATGGGAACATTTTTTGCTTTGAGGTAAAAGTTTGACTACACTGTTTGCCTATTTAGATCACCCTGAGAAACTGAGAAGTGATGATTTTAATGTCATACTCATAATCTTGAGGGTTTTGATATTTGGGTAAGGAATTTTTATTGAGCTGAACATTTGATTTTTGTAGACTTAAAATATTAGACTCCTTTTGTTATAATCCTATTATAAATTTGCAGTTATTTATTATATACAGATTTGTAATACAAATTTTAAGTACATCAGTTTTAAAGTAATGCATCTTTGCTCAAAGGTTTTGCATGACTTTTCCCAAGAATCTCCCATAGTAATAAAAAAAAATTTTGTACATTCTGGATTTATGCTCCTTTTCAAAACCACTGTGATTTGAAATGCTATCTTTAGCAAATAATTCATTTAGGAATTCTTTAAAATTGCAAAATGCAAGTTGGTATTGCCTTGGTATTGTAGGAAAACATTCAAGAATGATACTAAATCTGTGGTAATATTTCAAGCTAAGTCATAATCAGTTATGTTAACACAGTACCATAAGAATTCCTCTCCATTTTTATTTTTATTTTTATTTATTTACATTTTAAGTTTTTTTCTTTTTTGAGACAGGGTCTCGCTTTGTAGTTCAGGCTGGCCCTGAGCTCACTATGGAGCCCAGGCAAGCCTGGAACTTGCAATCCTCCTGCCTCTGCCTCCCAAGTGATGGGATTACAGGCGTGAGCCACCATGCCGAGCTGCTCCTCATTTTTGTGAGGTCTGCAAAACATGGGAAATATTACACATCTTGTACTTCAGTTGAGTCATTTTATGATGGAAATTGTGACTGAAACACTGGTTTATTCTTACACATGTGATTCCTGCTGGAATGTCAGCTATTCTCATAGTCTGGGCTGCTCAGTGTTGAGCACATTAAACCACAAGTCATTCTGGTTCTTTTCTTCACCAGTCTTCACTGAGTAGTGGCCTTAATGTGTGTGTGTGTGTGTGTGTGTGTGTGTTTCCTATTGAAGTAGTAGAAATTTGTAACATTTTAGGAATTTCTGATTATATAACATATACTAAACTGTGTAAATGTCAGTTTCAATAATTGTACTCACATGACAAGGAATGAAAACAAACTAGAAAGCAATAAACTGGGAAGACCAAAAATTCTTAGATTTAAAGAAAAAGAGATAAAGGATGTCTTTTTTTGTTTTTTATTTTTGGGGGTTTTCTTGATACAGGGTCTTGCTTTGGAGTTCAGGCTGGCCCTGAGCCTACTATGTAGCCCAGGCAAGCCTCAAACTCAGCAATCCTCCTGCCTCTGCCTCCTGAGTGCTGTGTTTACAGGCGTGAGCCGCCATGCCCAGCATTGTGGTGTGTGGTATTGATTGCTGGTGGGTGCGAGCTACCTACCACACTCGATATTGTTGTATGTGGTTACCAAGGATCGAACCAGGGACCTTGTGGCTGTTAGAAAGGTTCTGGAACCACTGAGCTAAATCTCTGGCCCAATGATGTCATTTTTATCATAGAAAATTGAGGAATAATTTTTCAAATTAAAGCAGTAGAGTGACTCTATACTCCTCTGAATTTAAGGGTGCCTGAGGAGGATATGCTGACTGAATTAGAAACTCCAGTTTCAAGAAAGACAAGAATGGCGAACCAAGATGAGAATCCTGCTGAAGCTCTCTACCGAGTAACCGGTGACAGACACAGCTGGACGGCAAAACAGTCGTGTAGACTGGGAGCGGACGCGGGAGCCTGTGGTAACACTCCTAAAGCAAGTTGAAGAACAGCATGCGTGATTACCCTGGACGGAGTCAGCCTGTTTATGCATTTTCATCTTTTGTACCAGACACATCAAAGGTCAGAATAATTCAGAACTATGGAAACAGCGGCCTAGAGTCACAAAAACCTCATTACGTTATGGCATTTTTGTTAAAGGCAAATACATTTAATTTTACTCTCAACTGGAACCTAATCTACTGCTGCTGGAAGTGTCAGAGGGTTACGTGACTGCTAGTTGTTGCATGAATGGAAAGATTCAACCCAAAGCCTGAGAGAAAAGGTCAAAAGTGGGGGAAATGTTTTATTTGCTCTAAGAGGATACAATGGTAAAAAACATGAATAATGGAACACAGGAAAGAGATAACAGGTAACATAGAACTAAGGAGATAAAAAAAATGGAAAGATAGTAAGAATTTTAGACTTAGCATATGACTCATACCTGTTCATAAATGCATTGTGTTTTGCAGGGAAGAAACAGAGAAATGAATTTCCTAGAGTTGCCTGTCACGCATGCGGAAAAGTAGAGGACTTGATGTCAGGAATGGCTGAGGTCTCCCCCAGCCTCTCAGTGATAACGAGCTAATCATCTATCTCGGTATTTCACAGTGAGACAGTCAGACTGTGCTTTCTAAACACTCTGGAGAGCCCGAGTGGCATTAGTGAAAGCTCCTAATAATCACTTAATTTCCTTTTGGATGAGGCATTGTGGGACCACTTCCCAACATCCTTATCTGTGTATATGTACGGTATACATATACATATACATATGCATATATATATACACATATACATATATACATATATATACATATATATGGTTTATGTCCATATGTATGTATATATACATATATGTGTATATATATATGTATATATATATACATATGGACATAAACCATGATGAAGACGCTGAGGGAGGAAGATGTGAGAATGCACTGTGGGCTTTGGCTTAGCACATACTGATGAATGGATTGAGCTGTTACATCATGGCAGTAAGCCATTACTTACAGATATATCTGTAAAAGAGTGGGTGGACTTTGGTCTGGATAAGCAGTTGGGCTGGAGGAACTGTCTGCAGCTGAAGACAGGGTAACACCAGGGGCCAAGACAGTTGGTTCACGATTATCTCCTACTCTCATACTGAAATGTAATGAGTAATGTTGAATCTTCACGAAAAGTTGGGTATTTCCTTTCAAGGAAGTAGACAATTGATAGTGTACTAAAGCCTAAGAAAGCTAAGTCTGGAATAATATCATTTATGTACTTTGGCTTTTTAAAAGCGAAATGTCTACACCACGAGATTTTTAAAAGATAAAATATTTACTTTATGAAAAACACATTTATAATGATTCTTCTCCTAGTGCACCACCTAGGCGATATTAGCATTCTTTTGTTATTTTAGTGAAATAGATGAGCAAACTGAACTCCAGCTCCTAGGAATTAAAAAGAGAGAAAAGAGCCCCAGCAACACAAGACTGAAGTCTCAGCTGCATGAATAGGTGAAGACAAGCCCTTAGAACTTGTGAGGTTATTTGCATGCAGTTTATGGTGTAATTCTTAGCACTACATTGGACTCTTTGCACTTTCTGGTGGAAGTAAATTTTATTCCTGCTGACAGCAAAAGTAATTGCTTTGAACACTGTAACAAGGATTGTTGGGAAAGTTTAACAAGGTTTTCTTGCCCCACTTCTGCAGTGTCTGCATTTCTTTTTACATAAATAAATGGGAAAAGTCAGAAGAAACCTTGATAGTTTAAAAATGAGACATTTGTAAAGATATTATTGCTTTTCTCTATGGGAGGAAATTCTTTCATTATTCCCTATTATTTTGCATTGTGGAAATTCCTAGCAAGTTTTATAAAGAACACACAGACAACTTCATGCACCGAGGTCTGTCGTTTTGAAAGTCTGTTCTGGGGTATTAAACATATAAAGATTCACACAAAATTTTTTAAAAACTCTCAAGCAGTGCACCAATATTTTAGTACTGGCAGCCTTAGTCTTTGTCTACTTTCTAATATTTGCATACTTCATTTCATTATAGTTTTGCTACTTGACTTTCATGTGTAGCATCAGCCATATTTTGATGTCAGAGTATCCTGATTGGACTCAGATGAGTA
>PVIC010020396.1:17781-29653 GCA_004025085.1 Thryonomys swinderianus | reverse complement strand
TTTTTTTTTTTTTTGCTTTTTGGAGACAGGGTCTCGCTTTGTAGTTCAGGCTGGCCCTGAGCTCACTATGGTGCCCAGGCAAGCCGCCGCGAACTCAGCAATCCTCCTGTCTCTGCTTCCCGAGTGCTGGGATTACAGACGTGAGCCACCACGCCCAGCATTATATGTGGTAACCGGGGATCGAACCCAGGTCCTTGCAGTTGCGAGGCAGGCGCCGGAACCACTGAGCTAACCCTCCGGCCCAACAACACACAAATTTCTTACCAGTAAGTCTAGAATAGATGCTCCTTCTTGCTTATGGAGCCCAGTCAGGGTAGTGATATCAAATTAATGGACCATTATGATGCATCGTGGAAGACAAAAGTGATTAAAAGTATCTGCAAAGTAAGAACAATTTGCCTTCCATATTCATATTCCATATTCATTCCATATTAATTCCACATCTATAGATCCCATCACCCACTGACAAGAAGATACTTTGGGAAAATGAGTCTGTAGGCCCCATAGTAGGTAGAGTACCTAAAGGTAATTTTAATATGTTGTTTATATACAAATACTATGTAATATTATATGAGGGATTTGAACATTTTCAGATACTGATTTACACAGGGTGAGACAAGGATCCTGTAACCAGTATTCAATGGATAGCAATGGCTGATTAATGACTTGTGGCTGAAAAATAGATATTTCCTGAAATATGTCAGTAAAGATATATTTATTGCCTTGCTGCTTCAACATAAACTACTTTGGCAATTGGTTACTGCCCCTTGACCTCTGCTAACCTGGAACTTCATTATTTCCATTGCATTTAGGTTCACCATTTCAGTTGCTGCAGGTTTCTACAATATGTGACCTACAGAGAAAAATAATTGCTCAATTCTTTAAGGAGGCTATGTTCTCCCTCAAATTTGTTTACCAAAGTGTGGTAAAAGGTATGTCTTAAAGACCTTCCCAGAATAGGTTAGTAGGTCTTAAACAAAAAGTCCATACTACTGTTCCGACCTTCTTAAACATTTCAATTCCTTCCTTTATTTAGTTCAAGGAAAATCATTCATTTCCAGTATATTCACAGTGGGTCACTTTTTATCCAAGTTTGAGGCAACCAGACAAATTGTAAGAGGTAATTATAATTTTCCAAGCTACTATAAAGGCACAATCTCTATTTAGTGGTCACATGTCTATATACCTATCCTGAATTAATTTTGTGTTCCTTGCACAATTATCACTTGACCTTATTTTCCATTCCAATTCATGTTCCCCATATTTCTGGTTATATAAATTTTAAAACTCAAATAGGCCTCTTAGAGTTACCATACTTTGGGATAAGTCATGCTTTTTATGAAACCAATGCTAAGCTGCTAGAAGTTGAATCTAGTTATAAGCCTGGAAACAGAGAAATGGTGAAGATGGTTCTGAAAAGAATCGTAGTTATTATGCATGGTATGTGCCTTAGGAGAATCATTGCTGTTCCTTCAGGCAACACAAGACTAATTTCCTCAGAAGAAAGTGGAAAAAACAAGCACTACTGTAAGAGGCCACTACCATAGTGGATCAAATACCACTCTATTGTTGGGCCCTCAATACACTGAATGATGCCTGTTCAAATTAATGTACATATAATGTAAAGCTTTTTTTCTTTATGTCCTGAGTATATTGATTCAGATAGTCATCTCTCCCTAAGACACCTTCACTGACACACATAGAATGTTTTTCTACCTGTTTTGGCATCCTTTAACAGAATCAAGTTGATACATTAAATTAATCATCTATCTCATCTATTGGTTCATGCATTTATTTTTACATCAAAACTTCAGGAATATTTAATATGCTACTATGTATTGTTACTGTCCAAGATAATGTTATACCATAGCATAAGGAATCTCCCAAACCTGTTTGACACAGGATATTTTTAAAGAGTATACATTGGTACCTTGGTTCATAAACTTAATTTATTCACAATTCTGGGGAAGATGGCCACAACTGTGTTCATCACCTGATGTAGAGGACACAAAATGGAGCAAACTTTTGTCAAATGATTATGTTTGTGATCCATACTGAATGCAATCAGAAGCATTTTTGGACTGAAGTACCACTGTTACTATGGTATATTTTGTGATGCATACACTATCTTGAGAAGAAACCCCCAAATTTACAATCATCTACTTCTTCCCTTTGTCATCTCAACTCCATTGAAAAAACATTTCCTGTGGTATCCATTGTCCAAATTTATCATAAATCTGTTATTTTATCATCACCTCTCAGTACTCCAGACCTCAACACTACTACAAAGCTATTTCCTTTACCTGAGTTTTTCTTTGTTCATATAGCTTCATGGCCACCTTCCCTACCTCCTTCAGAGTTTTACTGAAGCAGTAAATATTGAGTTTGTCAGTCTAATATTACATTTTTGCTTTTGATCTTACTACTTATCTCTAACAGTATTTAATTTGCCATTTACCTTATTCTTCCCTGCCACTTCCTATCAGGACATAAATTCCATGCTGGTTAGAACTTGTCCCCTTGCATATTTTCAGCATCTCAAAGTGTGCCAGGACACAATAAGTGCTAAATAAATATTTTGAGTAATTGCATCAAGTAGCTATCTATAAAAATGCTAACAGTAACAGTTTTGCCCATGTAGTATCTAGCAAGAAATGCTAATCTTGCAGTAATCCAGACTTCGATTTCTTTACTGGTTCTGCACTTTAGTATGGGTTATTTAACAGATATGTACCTATTAAAATGGAAATAAAAATAGTGGTACACATATCTCATTTTAATTCTTCAGCAGTATATCTAATTGCACATGCTATCTAACAAGCATATTAAATGATACAAGTCATTAAAATATCCAATGTGTGTCTTGTACAGTTCCTAGAATAATGTCTAATGTAATTTTTATAGCTGGCCTTGGTGGCTCAAGCCTATAATCCCAGTACTCGGGAAGCAGAGACAGAGGCAGGGGGATTGCTGAGTTTGAGGCTTGTGTGGGCTACATAGTGAGCTCAGGGCCAGCCTGAACTATAAAGCAAGGCCCTGACTCAAAAAATTATTATAAAATTACTGGACTGAATAACTTTGACAACCTTTCCTTCTGTTCTTCTCAGCTCTCCCTCCAATTAGTCCTGGGAGTGAACGTTTAGAATTATACTTACCCTATCTTGTGATTTGTAGCACATAGTTATAAAGTTGTGTTAGGGTGCAATCTGTGACTATGTAAGAGATTTTTTTTTCCTTTGTATGAGTCAACTTGTGTAATTTGGCCTGGTCTGGTTACCGAGCCATCTCTGTCATATGAAATCCTCAGGAGAGTGACCAGGGATGTGGAATCACAACACCCAGACTCTGTTTCGGTTGAGAGGCTTCTTCTTTATTATTATGGAAGTTACAGGCATTCACATAGGGTGCCTTGGGATGTGACTGCATGAGAGGGAGGGAGCAGTGCTCACAACAGGGAGTGTTTAGACACAAGGGTGGAAGCAGCATTTAGCAATGTATGATTGGTCTGCCTCACCTGCATCTGTTTCCATAGGGCCCCAAAAGGAGCCCACATTGATGTCCACTTCCTTTTAGGAACAATAGGCTATGGAATAGAGCCTATTCCAGGGGTCTGGAGTCTGCAATATATATGGTTTCTTTCTAGACTCTTACAGTTGTTACCAAATGGCAGAGAAACTGGGAGTAGGGTGCTGCAGAACAGGTATGACTCTGCTTCCCCTTTTCAGTGACCCAGATATTTGGTTTGATCTACATCTGTCTATTGTCTTTCAGGGTGATTTTTCTTTTGTGGGTATGTTTATCTCCTCTGTTTCAAAGTACTTGCGTTTTCAGTGACAGAGAATTTTTGAATGCAACACCTTCTTCCAGCCATGTTGGATTCTTTCCAGTTTTATTACTTTGTAGTTGCCTTATAGTCCAAATGCGTTAGTCACTCACATGTTCATAAGACCTACCTCTGAACAAATCTGCTCAGAGCACCTGGATTTGTCATCAGTCTCAATACAGATGACAGTATCTCAGACCTTGCATCTAATCCCACTGAGGAATTCCAGAAAAGTTTGTGGAGTAGCATTATTGTTAACATATGTACGTGACCATTTTGTGGAACTGTGCTCATCTGACTGTCTCTGTTCTGTTTGTGGAAAAGTTATCTCAAGAGGAGCACTCACAGCTTGAGCACACTGTTTCATCATAGCCCTGTCTAACATGTCCATTTTCTCCCCTGAAGCTGCACTGGCTATTATCTACATACTAGTTTCATCAGTATGATCATCTCTAAGAAGATAATAGAGATGGTGTTTTCAGCCATTTTGAAGCACTTGGGTAAACTGTTTGATTATTGTGATTGCAATTCTTAAATGTAAAGGTGATGTTTACACTGACCAATCTGCAGAATCTAGAATGGCAGATACTACTGTACATAAACATAAAAATGCCATCTTTCTTTGTCTAAATACCTATTGCTTTAATGTTCTTTGTCTAACTGCCTATACTTTTAAAATTCACCTTATCTAATTTTTTTATTGTTGTACACATTGTATTTTTCCTCCTGTCATCTCATATGTCTCATATTAAATTCCAAACCCATCATTTATAGAAGTGTGTTTGTGTATAAGGTGGTGATGAGGTGTCAGGCTTCAGTTATGCTGTCTCTGCTCCTGATGAATAGCAACAGGAATAGGAAAGAAAAGATATTTTGGCCATTTGTGCCTATTCCTTTTATTTGACAGAGCTTAATTGCTGGTCTTTTTCTTGCAAAAGTCAAAGTTAGAAGCAGGACCATCCATTATTTTTTTTTTTAAGACAAAGTCTCACTTCGTAGTTCAGGCTGGCCCTGAGCTCACTATGTAGCCCAGGCAAGCCTTGAACTCAGCAATCCTCCTGTCTCTGCCTCCGGAGTGCTGTGATTACAGGCATGAGCCACCATCCCGGCGGACCATCCTTTTTTTTAACCCCAGAAACAAACAACCTCCATCTCTACCTCATCCACAATTTCCCAATTTATTTTGCACCTAGTTTCTCTTTGAAGAGTTCTGTAAGCAGAGACAGTTTTACTTTGAACCTACAGCTTTATCTACAGGACTCCTTATTATTTTGTCCTTTCCAAGACAATGTACTTAATTTGCACTTGCAATTTTTATTATTTTCCTTAAAATGCTTCTTTCTCCAGCTGTGTAAGTTTTAAGGCTTAAAAAAAATTCTTTGTGAAAATAATAATCTTTTCTAATTTTCTTTTTTCCCTCTTAAGGAGTTGCTCTAATCATTGTATTTCTTCTGTTGTCATTTTTGATTGTCCATGACCTTTGCAAAAGGCAAGTTGGAGACCAAACATGAAGTGATGCATTGGTTCTCTGAGTGGCTCCTTTTACTCTATTCACTGTGAATTAATCCTAGAGAATGATGTCTTTTAAAATACAAATGAAGCTGTAGTTCTGACAAAACATGAAAGGAATCGGGTACTTTTGTGTTCTAAGGTATTTACTAGTTGATGTTAGTTAACATTTGTAAGCCTTAATTTTTTCATCTGCAAAATGGAAAAAAAAACAATGTCTACTTTTCAAATTTGCTCTATTAAATGAGATCGAAGGTTGAAGCATCTTATCCAAATGCTTGATGTGTACTCTTAACACTTTTAAATTATACTTTCTTGTTTTATTTATTCAGATGTCATAGAAGGACATAGAAGAAAGAATATCTTCCCTCCACGTTTTGGGGGAACCCTCTCTGACTTAGAAAAGGCACAGAAATTTACATCATTATTCTAAAAAAACAGATGGATTTAAGACAGTAACAATGGCTAGAAATGGCAACAGCAGCAGCATTTAAAAATGGGAGAATGAATCTTTGATGGAGGGTGTGGTATAATACAGCATTTTGTTTTTAAATAGACAGTTTTCAGGTATGTGCCTTATAAAATGTATTTGTTAAATAACAAAAGGCAGAGCTCAAGAATATTAAGGTAATCTGTTAAATTGGGTATCTGGATTCTTTCTGTCTTTTCTGGGCAGTTTTCTTTCAAATTATTTGTTCACTTTGAAGAAATAGAAACACCATTTCTTTGCATAGTTTGAAGACTGGGATGTTGAAACATTATGCAATTCCTTGTTTTGAAAATTAAAGAAATTAAATACTTCATTTTGCCTTGTAGGCATTAAATCCTAGAGAAAATTTATTATTAATAATACCCAGAGGATAGTGTGCCTGTGATTTTGTTGGGATTTCTTTATTAGCAAGTTATGTGAATATTTGTCTACTATACATTACTTCTGTGAAGAAATACAATGAAAAGAACAATGAGTGAATGCTAGGAAACACTGTATTTTAAGCTCAAATCTGTATCAGTCAACTAAGGTGGCTTTTAGTTTGATCTTTTCATTTTGCATTGCAGATGATGCTTCTGCAAGCATGAAACTAACTTTCTGTCCCTAGGTCATGCTGTCATGATGAATATGAAAAATAAAAACTAATTATTTAAATCAATGGAAGATAGGAAACCAGTATTAGTAACAGTAACTTCTCACATTACCAGTAATTTAAAGTATAACACAAATTGAAGCTTTTGATATTGGAAAGAAAGGTAAATTGTGGAGAAATGGCTGGTTACCATGATCTTAAAATAAAATTCTTAATTAATCAAGGTAGGTCACCACTTATGTTAACTTTATGGATGCAGTCCTGGTAAACATACCTTCACAAAATAATAAATTAATATTATACATGCTTTATTATGAGTTTGTTTAAAAGTAGTTAGCAGAGCAATTCTTTTTTAAGAATATTATCTCTTAGATTTAGTATTTCTCATATAAAGACCTTTAAAGAAACACTTCAACAGTTTAATTTCTAGCAAAAGCAAAAGAAAACCAGTCTGTATCGAGATAAATTGGTTTGCACCTATAGTCAAATACTAAACAGTGCATAATTAATCTTATTTAAGTTTTACTTTGACTATCAAGAACCTTGTAGCCAAATGATAAAATGTAGTGATTTTCAACCTAGTTTTCTCATTAAATTATCTTCTTTTCTCAACATTAAAGTTTTTTTTTTGTATAGGTTTAATGCATGAGACATTTCTTAAAATATTTTTTTAAGTAAGTTGACAGTGGCCAGAGATTTAGGTCAGTGGTTGCAGTGCCTGCCTCACAAGTGCAAGGCCCTGAGTTCAATCCCAGTAACCACATACAATGCTGGGTGTGGTGACTCACCAGCCATCAATACCACATACCACAGTGCCAAGTGTGGTGGCTCACACCTGTAATCCCAGCACTCTGGAGGCAGAGGCAGGAGGACTGCTGAGTTCCAGGTTTGCCTGGGCTACATAGTAAGCTGAGGGCCAGCCTGAACTACAAAGAAAGACCCTGTCTCAAAAAAAAAAATGGCAGTAAAGTAATATTTCTGTACAAATCTTATGACTTCTCTCTATTCACTTATTATGAAAAGTTACCTGAAATTGTTTCAAATATTTTTAAGTAGGAAGAAGGATTAAATAATATTTATACATAAATACATGGTTTATTTGTGGTAACTTATTGGTTAAGTAGATGGTAAAGTTTTGGCTCGACTTCTACAAAAACTATTGAATATTTTGCTATTCAAAGATAATATTCAGAGTACTACAACTTTCCATGTATAGGCCCTTTATTTCTTTTGTTACAGTGATTCCTAATTTTTTTTGGTTGAAATGTGTTGTTTCTCTAATTTCCTTTTCAGTGAATTTGCTCTTTGTGTAGAAGAATGCGCTTGATTCTTGAGTGTTGACTTTGTATCCAGCTACACTACTGAATTTTCTTATGAAATCTAGAAGACTGTTAGTTGAGTTTTGAGGGTATTCTGTTCAGAGAATCATGTCATTTGCAAATAATGATAATTAAACTTCCTTTCCTGTCTTTATACCTTTTATCTCTTTTCCATATCTAACTGTGTTAATGTTTTCAGAACTATGTTGAACAGTAGTAGTGATAGCCAACATTCTTGACTTGTTCCTGATTTTAGAATGACAACTTTATTTCAGACCATTTGATGTTATGACTGGCTGTTTGTCATAGATAACTTTGAGGTAAAGATGTGTTGAGATTAAGATCATCAGTTCCAATTTTCTGTAGGGTTTTTGCCATGAAGCAGTGTTGGTACCTACTGAGATGATCATGTGAATTTTTTTTTCTGTACCTACTGAAATTTTTCTGTGGCTCTGCTGAGGAGTGTATTACATTTATTGTTTTGCATCTGTTGAAACATCCCTGACTCACTGGGATGAATTTTAGTTGGTCATTATATACAATTTTCTTGGTAGTTTATTTCAATCTGATTTTCAGTATTTTCTTGAGGATTTTTGCATCTATTTTCATTAGTGAAAACAGCCTATAAGTTCCTTTTTGGATTGGGTACTTCTTTGGTTTTAGTATCAAGGTAATACTTGCTACTAAGGATGATTTTTGTATTATTTCCCTTTTATTTCATTAAAGAGTTTAAAGAGAGCTGGCAATAGGTATTCTCTAAATTTCTTGTAGAACTCACCAGTGAAGCTAACAAGACCTGGGCTTTTCTTTCTTGGTTAGGTTTCAATTTGATTGACTGATGTTGGATTATTTAGATTTTTTTATGTCTAGATTTAGGTTTGGTAATTCATATGTATCTAGGAACCTGCCCATTTGCTCATTGTTTTCTATCTTATTAGAGTACAGGTTCTTGAACTAGGTATTGATGATCTTCTGGATTTAGACAGGATCTGTTGTGATTCCACCTTTTTATTCCTAATTGCATGAATTTGAGTCTTTTGGTAAGGTTGGCTAAGAGTTTATCAATTTTATCTAACAATTGTTTAATTCACTGTTTATATTGCTTTCTCAATCTCAATTGCATTAATTTTTGTTCTGATTTTTATAATTTCCTTCCTTGTGCATGCTTTGGACTTATTCCTCTTTTTCTAGATGTTTGGTGTTCAACATTAGTTTGTTTATTTGAGCTTGCTCTATTATCCTGCTATAAGAGCTCTCTGCTATAAATTTCTCTCTTAGGATTGTTTCACTGCATATGCTTCCACTGCATATGGTGTACTTTGTGTCAGCATTATTTTTTAATTGTAGGTACTGTTTAACTTCTTTAATCTCATCTGTGACATTGCTTATTCAGGAGGGTGTTATTTAATTTCAGTGTGTTCTTGGAGTTTCTATGGTTTCTTTTGTTGTTGATTTCCATTTTCATTCCACTATGATCAGATAATATGTGTAGGATAATTTAATTTTTTTTTTTGCATTTGGTTAAGCTTGTTCTATGGGTAAGCATGTGGTCTGTTTTGGAGAACATCCCAGTACATCTGAGAAGAATATGTCTTCTTATATTTTGGGTTGGAATATTCTGTAGATGTTTACTAAGGCCATGCGTTCGCAAATTTGGTTCAATTATGATTGAAGTTAGTATTAGAAAATGGAAAGATATCCCATGCTTTGAGTAGGTAAACTAACATAGTGAAAATGGACATGCTTTTTAAATTGTTATGCAAATATAATGCAACTCTAACTAAAATACCACTAGCATACCTTACAGAACTACAGAAAAAATTCCTAAAATTCATTTGGAGCCAGAAGAAACAGAAGATCAAAACCAATTCAGGGCAACAAATGAAAGGCAGAGGGCATCAAAATTCCTCATTTGAAATTATACCACATGATAAAAACAGCATAGTATATACTTTCAAAGAACCAACTCTGTGATCAATTGATTTTTTGTGTCATTCTCTTAATCTCCATTGCATTAATTTCTGCTCTGATCCTTGTAGTTTCCTCCCTCATACAAGCTTTGGGTTTGTCTTGCTTCTCTTTTTCTAGTAGCTTGAGGTTCAGCATTAGATTATTTGAGCTTGCTCTGATTTCCTGGTGTAGGCATTCAGTGCTATAAATTTCTCCTGTAGAACTGCTTTCATTCTGTCCCATAAATTCTGCTACAATGTACTGGGTTATCTTTTAATTGTAAAACCTGTGATATTCTTCTTTAATTTCTTCTGGGCCCCATTGGTTGTTCAACAGGGTATTATTCAATTTCCATGTATTGTAGGACCTTGGAATTTCTTTTGCTGTTCAGGTCCAATTTCAAGCCACTATAGTCTAGGAGTGTACAGGGGATAACTTCAATTCCTTTGCATTTACTTAAACATGTTCTATGAACTAGTATGTCATCTATTTTGATAATTAACAAAGAACAACTAAGAAGAGTGTATATTCTGATTTTGTGAGGTGAAATACGCTGTAGGCATCTATTAAGTCCATCTGTTCAAAAGTGTGAATTAGCTCCAGAATTCTTAGCTCAAGAATTTCCTTATTGATTTTTTGTGCAATTCATCTGTCTATCTGTGACAGCGAGATATTGATGTCCCCTACTACTATTGTTTTAGTGGTTATCTGGCTTTTCATCTCCATTAGTATGTATCTTATATAGTTGCAAGCATTAGAATTTGGTGCATATTTATGATTATTATTTCTTTCTCTTGGATTATTCCCTGTATGAGGATGTAGTGACCTTCTTTGTCTATTATCAGTTTTGGTTTGAAATATATTTTATCTGCAAATGAGATAGCCAGTCCTGCTTTTTTGCAGTTTCCTGTTGCATGGAGAATTGTTTTCCATCCCTTTAGTTTCAGTCTATGGGTTTCTTTCTGAGTTAGGTGTATTTCCTGTATGCAGCATATTATAGGATTTTGTTTCTTGATCCAATCTGCCAGTCTGTGTCTTTTAATTGGCCCATTGAGTCCATTGACATTAATGGTTAAGACTGATATGGACAGACTTAGAGCTGCCATGTTTTCCTGTTCTTGCCTTTTCCATTCTTTGCTTTTGCTCCATCCATTCAGTTTTTTCTGACCTAATGGGTTCACTGTGTTGAGTCTCCTGGGTTTGTAGTTTTCATTTTTTCCCCAAGATACTCCTTAGAATTTTTTGAAGTACAGGTTTCATATTTGTGAAGGTTTTCAGGAAGTATCTTATTTCCCCATTGATTCTGTAAGACAGTTTTGCAGGACGCAGTGATCTAGGTTGGATTTTGTTTTCCTGAAAGGCTTGGAACTTCATTCCAGGCTCTCTTTGCATTGAGTGTTTGTGTTGAAAAGTTTGGTACGATCCTGATAGGCTGTCCTGTGTATGTGGTTTGTTTCTTTTCTTTAACTCTTTTCAGTATTTAGTTCTTTTGTGGGATATCTAGAACCTTGATAATTATATGCTTAGGTATAGATGTTTTTTTATATCAGAGCCACTTGGAGTCCTATCTGCCTCATTTATCTGTATGTTCAATTCTTTTCCTTTTCCTGTGATGTTTTCTGCTATTATATCTGTGAACAGTTTCTTTTATGTCTTTGGCACTGTCTCTTGCTTTCTCAATGACTCTAGTCTTACATTCTTCTTTAAATCATCTAGGAATTGTTGGATTGATTTCTTATGGTCCCTTGCTATTTTCCATAAATTGTCTTTTCTGTTCATTGGTTGCAAGCCTGTCCTCTTGGTCTGAAATTTGGTACTCAGCTTCATTCATCCTATGTTGCAAACTTCCATTCTCATTTTTCATCATGTAGAACTCTGCTTGAACCTGTTTTAAAGGTTCCATTGCTTTTGTTATGTCAAATTGTATCATTCCCCTGATTTCTTCTTTAGCATTATTAATTAACATTTCACTGTGGACAGTATCTCTCTTTTCATTTTAGAGATCAGTTCTGATTTTCCTTTTACTGGGTCTGCTCTTGTTACCATCTCAGAGAGTCCTGGTGATTGAGCCGAGAGAAGAAGAAGTAAATGCAGCCAAGAAGCATAAGAAGAAATGCTTAATGACATTGTTTTTTTTTTTTTTTTTTTTTTTTTTTTTTTTTTTTTTTTTTTTTTTTTTTTTTTTTTTT
>PVIC010020396.1:0-17681 GCA_004025085.1 Thryonomys swinderianus | reverse complement strand
CAAGCCTCAAATTCAGCAAACCTCCTGTCTCTGCCTCCTGAGTGCTGGGATTACAGGCATGCACCACCACACCGGGCACTGTGGTATGTGGTATTGATTGCTGGTGGGCATGAGTCACTACGTCCAACATTATATGTAGTTACCAGGATCGAACTCAGAACCTTGCGCTTGTGAGGCAGGCGAGGCAAGTGCTAGAACCACTGAGCTAAACCTCCGACCCTGTCACTGGTTATTTGAGAGATGCAGAAGAAAACAACACTGAGATTTTATCTCACTCCACAAAGAATGTCTGCTATTTTGAAATTATCCAGCAACAAATGCTGGCAAGACTGCATGGAGGAAGGAACACTTCTTCACTGCTGGTGGGAATATAGACTGAGACAACCCTATAAATCAGTGTGGAGATTGCTCAGTGAACTAGGGTTAGAGGTCCCATTTGACCCTGCTATTCCCCTGCTAGGAATATACATGAAACAACTAAGAGATTCATATCATAGCAACATATGTGCACCCATGTTCATAGCAGCTCATTTTCTGATAGCTAAATCTTGGAAACAACCCAAATGTCCATCAACTGGAGACTAGGTAATGAAGATGTGTGTGTGTGTGTGTGTGTGTGTGTGGTTTTGTTATTTTACAAAAGTGTATTACTCTGCCATAAAGAATGATAAGTTTTAGGGCCAGAGATTTGGCTCAGTGGTTCCAGCGCCTGCCTCACAAGTCCAAGGCTTCTGGTTCAATCCCTGGTAACCACATATAACTATACTGGGCATGGTACGCCCACTGGCAATCAGTACCTCATACCACAGATGCCGGGCTTGGTGGCTCAAGCCTGTAATCCCAGCACTCAGGAGGCAGAGGCAGGAGGATTGCTGAGTTCAAGGCTTGCCTGGGCTTCATAATAAGTTCAGGGCCAGCCTGAAGTACAGAATGAGACCCTGTCTCAAAAATAAAAAAAAAAAGAATAAGTTTGAGTTATTAATACTAAAATGGATGTATCTTGAGGACATACTTATAAGTGAATTAAATTGGTCATAGATGTATGAATACCATATCTTTTCTCTGGTATGAGAATTTGAAGATGTAAATGTGTTCTAGAATGTATGATAGATATTGTCAAATAGAAAACATTCAAAGGGAAAAGGTAGGGGTAAGTAATGAGAGAAAAGAACAAATATATTAAAAAAGAAAGAAAGCATATGTATATAAGGGGTGTAGGGTTGTAAATTGGTAGGGGAATGGGTAAAAATGAGAATTAACTCATGTCATATACTGGTACACATTATTAATATTGAGTGTAATCATGATGTGTATATAAATGTACCCAAATTTTTTTAAAGCAGCATGGTACTGGCAAAAAACACAAACATACAACAACAAAAAAGACCTGAGAATCATTGAAATTGATAAAAAGAGGCAGAAGCAGCACCAAACTGTCGGCAAGTTTATTTATGACAAAGAGGCCAAAAACACTGACGAAAGGAAAGATAGCCTCTTTCATATGTGCTGCTGGAAAACTGGCTTCCCTCAACTAAATATTAAAACTAGATCCATGTCTGTAATCATGCACCAAACTAAAATTAAAATGGATCAAAGATCTAAATATTAAATCAAATAGTAAGTCTGCTGCAAAAGTGAGTAGTTATAATTCATCTTTTTACTTAGATGTTTGTATACAGTCATCCAGGGATAGGATCAATGAAGAGTATCTTTGTCTTTTTTTCTGTTGCTGTTGCTTTTATTTTACCAATACTATATATATATATATATATATATATATATATATATATATATATATATATATATATATATATATATATATATATATATATATATATATATATATATATATATATATGGCACATTCTTCAAAAGGAATTTATACCTGCACATAATATATCTTGACTTCTCTTTTCTCACCAATCTCTTTCCTTTCTATAACCCCTTCCATTCCTTACAAAATTTTGTTTCAAATTTTCCGTTCTATTCCGATCTTTCTTTTCCTTTTACCCACTGAGTTTCTTTATGTTTTGAACAATTTCTTCCTATTTCACATTATCATTTAAACATTTTTGTCCTTACTCTTTCAGTTTCTCACAGCAGTGAGACAATGCAAAATATACATATGTATCTGATTTATTTCTCCTATGAGTATGATTTAGTTTCATCCATTTATTAGCTATAAATGTCTCAAATTCATCTTTCATATGTCTGATGAATTATAAAGATATATAGGACAATTAGAAAGAAGACTTTACTAATACTGTCCAAATATATAAAATCATATGTTGTCAATGATAACATTTTTAAAAAGAATAATGATATTTTATTCTTACATGCATGGCTGGTTAATATTTTGCTCTTGTTTCCCAGGTAATGCTCATGGAGCATTAATATTTGTGATTTCACTTTCCCACTTCACCTATCATAGAATTGATGTAGTAGAATATAAGTAATTATGTGCTATATTGGATTAAAGGTGCTATAGACAGCCTTAGATTATGTTATCTTGCTTCATTATATAGAAACATCAGAATATATTACTTTTTACCTGAGAAAGTCATGAGGGTTGCATTGGTAGTCTCTCAGAAGATCCTGCAGATTAGTACCAGTGATCTGTGAGGGCAGTAAGTTTTGCAATTCACTACAGAATGCTTTGAATTGCTTATTTATATGCAGAATAGAGAGGAGAAGGAAGAGAGGGTCCAATGAATACTTTTTCAAGTTTATTGTAGAAAATCATTTTTGGATTTAACTTTCAAAATTAGTGAACATATTATCAAATAGTGCAAGCTTATCCCAATGAGAAAAGTTCTGAACTCCAAAAGAGGAAAAATCCCTTCTAACTAAAAAATGTCATATTCATGGATGATCATCTGAGGTTTTTTTTACAAATAATTAATTGTCCATGTTATAAGATAAGAATAAGAGGAAGAATCTTTGTGATATAGTTACTTAGAGATTAAGAAAATGCAGGAACTCTGCTTTTTGCATTTTCACTTCTTAGGATGAATAGTTGTAATGAAGAAATGTCAGGAACTGCGGATGACTTACTTGGATTTACAACTTACTTGGATTTAAGGATGTCGGCCCTACCCTGTGGAATCAACTACTGTGATTATTGTGACATCTGCCCTACCCTGAAGGATTTTAAACTACAAGGATTACTGCACTAGGATTATTGGTTTTAAGATTTACTTGGATTTAAGGATGTCTGCCTTGCCCAGGGTATCTTCACCTACAGGGGTTATTGTAGACAAATGCCCTGTTAGGATTTTGGGTGTGAAGGCTTGGGACCACCCTGTTTTATGCATGCTAGGATTATGAATATGAAGGTTTTCTACCAAATAAAAATGGGGTGAGGTCAGGGCATTGAGGCCCCTTTCTACTTGTGCAGATTGGGCCTTTTGCTGCTGCTGCTCAGAGTACCAAGAGTTGAGCCCAGGCTCAGCCATTTCCTCAAGGTTCCAATTTTGTTGTTTGTTGGTTATTAATCTTTTTGCTGTGGGACTCAGAGACTGGATCTTGCCACGATGGTTCTGGCTGCATTGTCTTACCCTGGCTCTCACAGAGAAAGTAGGAAATAATCACTCATCTTATTTGAGTCATGCCTCTTTGATCAATAATTTCTCTTAAAACAAATTTTTTGGGGCCAAGAGAAAACAAAGTACTTCTACTAAAGAATACGATATGTAAGGGAATTGGGGTTAAGGAAACTACTCACACAATCTATATCTTTTAAGCTAAATTGTTTACTTTGACCCTTCTAGGTGAGTTCTATGGAAGGCATAACCTGATGGCACATGAGGCTACAATCCTCTGAATGAAAGAGAACAAGAACCTCTTGAATGGAAAAAAAATCTTTGTGAAAAAATAATATCCTGTATGAAAGTGTCCAGGATAGAAATTTAGTTTCCATCCTCTGTGTGTGTGTGTGTGTGTGTGTGTGTGCGCGCGCGCGCATAACCAGGAATAGCCAGATTAGAAATAAATTTTCTTCATAGAAGTTATAGCAGTTATTCTTAACTGTAATAGTGGATGAATCCACTGATGTTCACAGATAACAAAGCTCTTAGGATGTGGGACCCATTTGTAGAAGACCCCCTACTGGGAGTATGCCTTTGGAGGATGTATCTCTTGCTGGTGTTCTTCTTCTATGGTGTGTTTCCTTGCCGCCCTAAAGTGAATAGCTCTGTTCTACCACATACCTATACCATGATATTCCTGTCTGAAAGCCAGGTGGCCATGACCTCAGTGCTGTGACACAACATGCCAAGTAAACCCCTCTTAAGTTATGGATGTTATGTATGTTGTCAAATAAAGAAAAAGTGGACCAATAGAGAGTTGCATATATTTACTGGGTAGAATGAGAAATAAAGACAATAGTCTGAAACAGTAGCCAAGATAGATAATGCCTCTTTGTGTGTATATTTTTCTTCTGTCTTTTCCTGTTCACCAGCAAACAGCACACAAGTATAATAGCCATTGAAAACACAGTACAATGACAATACTAAGGATCAGAACAAGACTTTGTGATTCTGAGGATAGGTAAGATTTCACTGAAGTGGAAGAGAATGTTGGAAAGGAAAGCATGTGAGTGGAGTTAGATCCACTACACATTCATGTAGATGTAAAGGTGTATCCATTTCACCAATGTCACAATATTTAGCATTACATTTGAAATTGTTAGTGAAACAAACTAGGCATATTTTTCATGAATATTGAACTTCCTTGTCTTGATGAGCTGGGCAAAAAGTAATTAAACTTGAGTGCACTAGGAAGAGACCTTGGGGAATAACAATTCCTGTGGTCCTGGAATGCATGGTTAGAGTTCAGAGCAGCACCTTCAGGACAACAGCGAGAATAATCAAAGGTCCCCACTCCTATAGCAGTTAAGGTGACTGGATGAGAGGCCTGGGTTCATGATACCTGTGTGAAATTGTAAACTGCTTTTGGAGACTTGGGGAGCAATTCCTCTTCACTACAACCTCAGGCAAGACCTGAATCCACTTACACCTGTGAGCAAACTTTCTTTCAAAAGGACAATAAGCATGAGAGCATAGTGGCTCATGCCTGTAATCCCAGCACTCAGGAGACAGAGGCAGGAGGATTGCAAAGTTCGAGGCTTGCCTGGGCTATGTATTGAGCTCAGGGCCAGCCTAAACCACAAAGCAGGACCCTGTCTCAAAAAAAAAAAAAAAAAAAAAAAAAAAAAAAAAGACAGTAAGGGACCAGGGATTTAACTCAGTGATTCCAGTGTCTGCCTCACAAGTGCAAGGTCATGAGTTCAACCCTTGGTTAAAAAAAAATGGCAAATAACTGGGAAGTGTCTAAAAGATCCTCTGCTCCAGGTGTGCGTGTGCATGTGTGTGTTTATGTGTGTGTATGGCTGTGGATCCTGTTACATATTTAGTTACTTTGACATTTCAGGTGTTTTCTCCCTTTGGGATGAAATCACTTCTCCTTTCATGAGGACTGAACATACATAAGTGGTTTATTTTTATTATTTTTTTTCTCTTGACCTCAGGAACTGAGGAACTGAGGAAAGAAGACTTTCCCAATATAAAAAGGAATGCATCAATTTTATAGTATTAAAGATTGTGGCATTCATAGTGACCTTCATTTGACTAACCTATGAAATAGTGGTCAATTTATTACAAATCTCAAACTTTATTACCACTGCAGAAGAACTGCCACAGTCTTTGGTAGTAGTTTCAGAAATCTTCAATGGTCACTGGAATCCATCCTTGGCAGGAATGATTTTGGAGCATAGGCAAATACTAGACTGGATGCTTTCCCATCAGAGAGGTGTCTGTGTGATTGTTCATGAAACCTTCTGCATCTATATTCAATTCTCTCAATAGATTAAGACTCATAATGATGTCATTTTGGAAAAGCCTGAGTGGCTTCATGATCAGGGAGTTAACAGATTCTCTGGGAGCCAAAGCCTTCTCTCAGACCAAAATCAGGTTACCTTCTATATCTACCTAGCTCCTTTCATTCTTGGGACCCTAGGTTGCTATATTGTTGTGCCTACTTGGACCTTGCTTTTTTTGTTTGTTTGTTTGTTTGTTTTGAGATAGGGTCTTCCTTTGTAGTTCAGGCTGGCCCTCAGCCTACTGTGTAGCCCAGGCAAGCCTTGAACTCAGCAATCCTCCTGCCTTTGCGTCCTGAGTGCTGGGATTACAGGCATGAGCCATCACGCCCAGCACTGTGGTATGAATATTGATGGCTGGTGGGCATGAGTCACCACGCCCAGCATTGTATGTGGTTACCGGGAAGGAACTCAGGGCCTTGTACTTGCAAGGCAGGTGCTGGAACCACTGAGCTAAATCTCCGGCCCTGGACCTTGCATTCTTTTTTTTTAATTGAATTATTTATTGGTACAATTTATATACATCTCAAAATCACGTATAACATTGGGGAAATTGTACCTGTATATGACACAAGTTAATTCTCATTTTTACCCATATTCCTACCCACCCACAACTACTCACCCCCTTTATACATGCTCTTTTATTTTCTTTCTGTATCATGGACCTTGCATTCTCAACTGCATTACTTGTTCATTTCAGATCTTATCAAAGCTGTTAAAATACAAATGATCTTCTACTGGTGGCTGATCAAACCCCCAATCCTAACTGATATTTGGGGGCAGGATTTTTAAAAAAAAGACAAGATCTTAATGCATAAATGGGGGATTTGAATGGTCAAAGTTTTTATCAGACTACGATTTTGGCTCCTGGGCCTGCCACTATTCACTGAACACACAGCTTCTTTTAGGAGTGAGGGTCAGTGAAGTGGGAAGCACTGATATAGGCAGCCACTATAGGCTAATAGGAAGAGCCAGACTTTTAACATGAAAAGCCAATTTATGAATTTGTAGTTCACTCATTGTGGTCTCCATTAGTACTCCAGATTAAGCCAGCTAAAGAAGTTCTTCCTTTTATACAGCCCATTTCATGGACCTCCCAATGGACAATATCCACTGCTCAAGCTAATGTTCCCTTTCAGCCAGAAGTATGATGAATGGTCATCACCATTAAACCCAACAGCATTCCTAGAGTGAGAAATGCAGAGATAGCTGGGTCCTCCCTTAGTCAAGTTCTAAAGGACTCGTGTCCTTAGAAGAATATTCCTTGCCAAGGATGCAACTTATAGACTATCAACAGTCTCACTTTTATAACATTTTCCACACTAATTGTTGCGATATTGAACCCAAACTCCTAGCAATGAGATTGATCCACTGAGAAATAGAATAATTGTTTCTTCCCTCCTATTAAATAAGGATATAATTTGCTCTCTTTCTACTTCTTTGATATGTAAATTTAATTTGTTCATTTGACAAAGTAGCCAAACATCTTCAACAGAGGAAAGATAGCCTCTTTAATAAATGGTGCTGGAATAACTGGGTTTTAACCTGCCAAAGATTAAAACTAGACCTACATTTTTCACCATGCACTAAACCAAAACAAAAGTGGATTACAGAAATAAATATTGAAACGGAAACACCAAACTTTCTGCAAGATCTATTAAGTAGAACTCTTGGAGACATTGGTATAAGAAATGCAACCTCAGTAGCACAGGAACTAGTATAAGGAATCAATAACTGGGATCTCTCTTATTAAAAAGCTTCTGCATGATAAGGGAAATCAACAGAGCAAAGACAACCTACAATATAGGGAAAATTTTTCCAGATGTCCCTCAGACAAAGGACTATTATTTAGAATATATAAAGAACTTTAAAAAATCAGACCCTCCAAATTAAAAAAAAATTCAGAAATGAATAGATATTTTTCCAGTGAAGAAGTAGAAGCATCAAATAAACATGGAAAATGTTCAACACCACTGGTCATTCAAGAGATGCAGATGAAAACAATACTGGGTGAAAGAATTACCATGGAAAGTGGAGGCTACTAGTGTGCTACTCCGGCATTATCAAGAAGACCTGATGAGAAGGAAGCTAAAGATGGCCTCTTCCCTAGAGAGGAATATGAGGATTCCTAGATGTTTCTTATTCCTTATAGATAATCATCTAGGTTTCTCCCATAGTAGCATTATCCTTTGGAGCCTGCTCCCTCTTAGCATATATGCATAGCACCCATTAGTCCCTGCTGCCTGATTAATTAGCATATTTCCTTTGTAGTGTCTTGGTGTAAACATGAGACTCCTCCTGAGATAAGTAAATTGAGTTAACTTCCAGCTGGAAACCAGATATATGTGTTGCAGATTGTAATAAACTTTGCCTTGGCTCAAGAAGCTTTGGTCCTGGGCCAGAGGGTTAGCTCAGTGGTTCTGGCACCGGCCTCGCAAGTGCAAGGACCTGAGTTCTATCCCCGGTGACCACATATAATGCTGGGCGTGGAGACACGCCCACCAACAATCGACACCGCATACCACAATCCCAGACGTGGTGGCTCACGCCTGTAATCCCAGCACTTGGGAGGCAGAGACAGGAAGATTGCTGAGTTCGTGGGGGCTTGCCTGGGCACCATAGTGAGCTCAGGGCCAGCCTGAACTACAAAGGGAGACCCTGTCTCAAAAATTTAAAAAAAAAAGAAGAAGCTTTGGTCCACTGTGCCTTGCTGGCATGTGTCTTTTCTTTTTTAGTGAAACCCTCTTCCTGTGAGTACCCCAACAACTGAGACTCCATCTCACTCCAGAAAAAATGGCTGCTCTCAAGAAATCAACCAACAACAGCCAGGTGTGGTGGCTCAAGCCTGTAATCCCAGCACTCGGGAGGCTGAGACAGGAGGATTGCTGAGTTCGAGGCTTCACTGGGCTACATAGTGAGTTCAGGGCTAGCCTGGACTACAAAGTGAGACCCTGTCTCAAAAAAAAAAAAAAAATCAACCAACAACAAATTCTAGAGTGGCTGCAGGAAGAAAGAAACCCTTGCCCACTATTGGTGGGAATGTAGACTGGTGTAACCACTATGAACATCAGTGCGGGGATTCCTCAAAAAAGCTAAGATTACAAGTTCCATTTGATCCTGATATTTCCCTTTTGGCTATATTCACAAAATAAATAAAAGCATTATAACAGTGACATATGTGCACCCATGTTTATAGCAGCTCAGTTTGTAATAGCTAATCTTGGAAACAGCCTATAAACTCATGAACTAGTAAGTGAATAAATAAGATCTGTTTTTTCTGTAAAATAGAGTACTATGCAGCCATAAAGAAAGATAAACTCAAGACAGATGCACCTTGAGGCCATACTCATAAGTGAAATAAATAGGACACATAAGCAAATACCATATTGTTTCTCTAGTGTGAGAAAGTGAAGATGTAAATGAATTCCAAAATGTATGAGAGGTATTGTAAAGTAGGAAGAAAATGTTCAAATGGGAAAGGAAACTGCGGGGGGAAGTAAAGAAGGGCAAGAACACATTTGATAGTAAAAAGTGGACACAACGTTTATATATATAGGAAGATGCAAGGTTGAAAGGAGGGCAGGGGAATTAGAAAAAATAAGAATGAAGACATGTACAGGTATAAAATATCAATGATGAATGGAATCATAAAGCATACCTAAAATGTACCAATAAATTCAGTAAAGGTGGGAAGGAAGTAGCTATTTCTGTCTATAAAATTCCTTTTCAAACCTCTTTTGCTCCATCTCATAAGATTTCATATATATTTTTTTCCTTCCAGGTTATCTTAAGGTACATGTTTATTTCATTTCTACCTGGTAGTGTCAGAACGTGTTAATTTTCACATATTTGTAAATTTTCCAATTTTCTTCCTTATATTAGTTTTTAATTTCATACAACTGTAGTTATAAATTATACATAATGTGGCTTCAACTTTTTTAAATTTCTAAGACTGCATGGCCCAAAATATGATCTCTGCTGAACAATGTCCAAACGTGTGTTTTGATGCTAGTGGATGTAATACTTTTGTATGTCTGTTAGTTCTATTCCATCTACATGGTACCGAATGTTTTTAAAAATTTCTTTTCTCTCTCTATATATTATATTGTTATATCTGTTTCTTGTATGAGTTATGTTAGTAATTACTTTAGGTACTCAAATTTGGTGTATGTATTTACACTTGTTATATCCTCTTGTGAATTAACCTTTTAATTAGTATATCATAACCATCTTTGTCTTTTGTGATAGATTTTGAATGAAAATATAGTTTGTCTATATGCAGGGAATGATCTAAATATCTTATGACTGCTTATATTTTTACACTTGATCTTAGCCAAAAGGCCGAGAAGCGATGACTGCTTATATTTTTAAAAAGCTTATTATACATTGCCAAGAATGTTGGGATAAGGGTGTTTGAAACAAAGGAGAATACTTTGAACATTTTGAGTTGGATTAATGGTATTGCATCTTTGACTCTAATAAGTTTTTTTTTAATTTTTTAGTTTAAACATTCACCATACCTATTTTTCACTCTTCATATGTGTCATTGCCCCTGCTTTCTCTTGGTTATCATTTTCATGGATCTTTTTTCTATTGCTTCATTTTCAACATACCTGTGTTTTTAAAGCTAAAATGTATACTTGTACTCAGAGGTAGCATGCTGTTATTTGTTTTATTTATGAATTTGTTTAATATTTTCCTTTTTCTGCTACTGGGAATGAAACTCAGGGCCTCAGGCTTCTCAGGGAGGTGTTGTACTACTGAGTTAAATCCCTGACTCACTATTTTTTGTTTGTTTATTGGATTTTTATTTAGTTTAACCATAATGTATCTTTTAATTAGAGAAAAAATATTTCCATATAAAGTCATTATTGATAGGTAAGGACTTAGGAAACATTGTTGCTTCATGGATCCCTTTGTCTTCTTTAGCTTTCTCCCTTTTTGATTGGCTTTGTAACAGTATGTTTTCATTTCATCTATTGAGTGTCACGAATTCTTTTCATAGTACCATGAAACGTATGCACAATATCTTATATCTTAATGCTATTAGCTTATTTATAGTTATAACACTTTAATATGCATGTAGTTAAACTCTACACTTAGTTGAACTCTTACTCTTATTTATATGATTTATGTCACACTTTATGTTTTTTATATAGCATATTTATTAAAAATATGATTGCATTTTGTTTCCTTATTTCTGTACTAGATATGGGACAAAGTGTTTAATATATCACTATTGCAATAGTAGAGCATTCTGGGTTTAACTATATATTTGTGTTTACAAGCTAGTTTTATGTTTCTTATACTATCACTTTTTGCTCAGCATCTTTCAGTTCAGCAGGAAGAACATTGCTGGTATGCATTATGAAACAAAATAATTTAGCATTTCCTGTTTTTGAAATTTAAATATGATGGAATAATGGTTGATGCAATCTTTTGAGAGTATTTTTTTCTTATGGTTATATCTATTAGATTCATTTTTTTTTTGGCAGGGTCTCTCTATGTAGCTCAGGTTGGCGTTGAACTCACTACGTAGCTCAGGCTGATTAAAAATCACCTTCATCGTCCTGATTCAACATCCTAAGTCCAGGCTTGGGTCATCATGCCTGGTTATATTCATCCTTTTTCTTTTGCTCCTGTAGAATATTTCATTTTGGAAAGATTGTACAAAATGTATGGCTAATCTACTGTTATTAAATGTTTGGTTTACTTCTAATTTTTAATATCACAATCCTATCATAAGGAAAGATTATTTATTTCTCTTGTGGTAAATGTATAGAAGTTTCTTTATGTACTAAATGTGAATTTTTTATTCATATACTTTCTGTGAGTATTTAATAAGTGGCTTATCTAAGAGTTTATAGCAATTTTCACTCTCCCTGGGTACCAACTTATGCTCCTGGAAGCATTATATAAAAGTTCCTATAGGTTCATACTTAGTTTTATCTATTTGCCAATTTTCCTAGACAGTTAAATGTGTTAGGCTTTAAAATGAAAATTCTTTGATTATTGCCTTGCCAAGATTTATTTTTCTTTTATATTTTTCTTTTCTAATGTTGTTAAGGTTGTAATTTATGTCTAAGTACTGCTGTATTTGCATCACATGTACTTTAATACAATGTAATTTCTTTATAATTAAGTTCAAAATATATATTGTAATTTCTATTATTATTTCTTTTTTACCTAATAATTCATTGAAATTATTCCTTGTTAAACCTCCACATGAGAACATCAACTTCTTAGATCTCCTAATTGTGTCTTTTTCCACAACTCCAGGTATTGGCTCTCTCATCAAACATTTTTTTCTTCAGAAAATAATGAAATTTATAATTATTAAATAAAACCTAACAATATAAATAGGAAAAAATACCTTGAAGTAAGTGGTGAACAGGTCATTAGGTTTTTACTTAAGGACACAACTTTGGAATTTAATCCTAAACCAAACTAAATTATAATGCTTCTTATTGAATGATGTTTAAAACTATTTAGTATTTTTATACCAAGGGAACTATTAAAGTGAACACTAAAATCTATAAATGTTATCAGTACTTACTTGATTCACTGATTTTTCACATATGTCATATAGTTTGACCCAAGAGGACTTCTATGTAATATAGGTAACATTATCTTATGAATGATGAAATTCAGATTTGTTATGAATGACAAAATTCAGATTTGTTAAAGGCCTTAATTTAAGCAGTGGAAAGGTAGATTTGTGTATCAATATAAGAAAATCATCATGGCAGAACTAATGCTATCAATATTAATTGTGATTTAATATTAAGTTAATCACAGGAAAAGAGAATTTAGATGGAAGAGAAAGTAAGTTTGATAAGATAAAGAATCACCCATTTTTAACTATTTGTGGAGCATTATGGAACATTTATTTGGGGATGCAAAAATATGTTTGGATTCATGTGTGGAGGGTTGACAGGAGCCATGAGTGAGGATGAGACTATCTAGTGAAAGGAATATTGACCATGAGGAGAGAGGGAGAGAGCTTGGGGTTTTGTCTAAGTTTAAAGATAAAATAGAAGAAGAGGTTAGAATGAAAGATGAACTTAATGGAAAAGATGTGTGAAAAAATCTAGTGTAACATAATTTCAAGGTTTAGTAAGGAGGAGGAAGGTATTACCTGTGTTAACTGTTTTTGACAGACTTAGTATTAAGAGACTTAGGTGAAGTTTGGGGAATTTGATGATTAAGAAATCCTTGTTAGCCTTACCAAAAGCAACTTCAGTGGAGTTGTAAGACCAGAAGCTAGATTGTAATAGAGTTAAAAATGATTGAGTGAAAAAATAAACCACAACAAAATATTCTTTTATGAAGTTTGGCAATAAAGAGAAGAACAATAAAACTTTAAGGAAATAGCAGGTACAGCATAGTTTGTGTGTGTGTGTGTGTTTGTGTTCACACGCACACATGTGTGTGCACCTTGCAAAGGAAGTGCTGAAACCTGTAAGCTAAATCCCAGGCCCTCAGTACCTCTTTTGAAGTCATATTACCATTTGGTTAGAAGACTCATGCTACGTTCTTGTTGGTGTGAAAACAATAACTGAGAAAATCAATTTAAAGGTGGAGAGATTTATTTTGGTCTATGATTTCAAAGGCTTTTTTGTCTATAGTCACTAGACTCTGCTGCTTCTGTGTTTGTGGTAATGCAGGTGTCATGACAGGGAACATGTGTCACAGCAAAATGGAAACAGAGAAAGAATGTAAAAGAGACAGGGATAAAGACAGAGTGATGAGGGTGGGGGGAGAGAGACAGAGAGAGAGAGAGAGAGAGAGAGAGAGAGAGACAGAGAGAGACAGAGAGAGACAGAGAGAGACAGAGAGAGACAGAGAGACAGAGAGACAGAGAGAGAGACAGAGAGAGAGACAGAGACTGCGAGAGCCAGAGAGGAGTAATCCAAATACTCCCCTCAAATGCATGCTGCACATGACCTATTTCCTCTAACTAGGCCCTACCCCCTAATATTTCCACCATTTACCAATATTGGCGTCATTTTTGGAGCAGGATTTCACTGCAGGAGCATTTAGGGGAAAAGTCTAGATGAAAAATATAGGAACACCTGAATAAATACCAGCTCTTAATGGTTGTACTCCTTTTTAAATGTCCCATTGGCTGGGGTATTCCTTTAACACATGGGCATTGTGAGACAATTCTCCAAGGTGTAGCAACAAGTGAATGCATGAGTGAGTATATGATACAGAGTTTGAGAAGAGGGTATCAGTGCAGACAGTGCAGTTTAATGGCAAAAGTATGGGGTGATGACTGAAAAGAGAGGCTTGATGTTCATGATTTGTTGGCCAACTGACACTGTAGACAAATTAAAGTCAGAGCCTTGATAACATCATCTGTTGGAAAAAAAAATGATTGTACTAGATCATTTCTGAGCAAATTTTCAACTTTAAAGTTTTATGTTCCATGAATTAGGAAATTGTAATGTAAAGGATGTTTAAATTTTATCCTAAGAAGAGAGCAAAGGAGGGCATAATTGGAAGACAAGACAAGACATTCACTATAACATAAAATAAGGAAAATATTCAGCCTTTCAGAATTTCCAAAGGACAGAATCTTGTTAGAATGTGCTGAATGGTTGTATTATTCAAATTAGAATGAAGTACTTTTTAAAAAAATTGAATTCTTTATTGGTACATTTTATATACAGTTCCCAAACACACTTAACATTGGGGAAATTGTAAAAGAATATGACAGAAGTTAAGTCTCATTTTTATTCATATTGCTACCCACCCACAACACCCACCCCTTATATACATGCTATTCTTTCTTTCCAAGTAATATTTATTATTTCCACTCATTATGTTCCCCCACCACATTCCCTTTGAATATTTCCTATTTTACAAATCTATCATACATTCTAGAACTCATTTACATCTACAGGTTCTCATGCCAGAGAGAAGATATGATATTTACATGTCTGCGATCCATTTATTTCACTTATTAGTGTGTCCTCAAAGTGTATCCATTTGCACATAAATTAATGAAACTTGCCATTCTTGATGGCAGAGTAATACTACATTTTACTAACAAAACAAAACAAAACAAAACAAAACAAAACAAAACATCTTCTTTATCCTGTCTCCAGTTGATGGGCATTTTGGTTGTTTCCAAGACTGAGCTTTCACAAACTGAGCTGGTAAAAACATGGGTGTATACATGTCTTTACAATATGATTATTTTAAATACTTCAAGTATATTCCCAGCAGGGGAATAGCAAGGTCAAACGGGACCTCTAATTCTAGTTTTTTGAGGAATCTCCACACTGATCTCCACAATGGTTGTACAAGTCTGCAATCCCACCAACAGTGAAGAATGGATGCTTTCTTCCTATATCCTCGCCAGCATTTATTGTTGGTTGATTTTGTAATAGCGGCCATTCTTTGTGGAGTGAGATTAAATCTCAGTGTTGTTTTCATTTGCATCTTTTGAATGATTAGTGATGTTGAACTTTTTTCATGTGCCTCTTGGCTGCTTTGAGTTCTGCCTATGAGAAGTGTGTGTTCATTTCAGATGCCCATTTTTGAATTGGGACTTTAAACTTGGGGGGACTGATTTGTTTAGGTTCTCTATATAGTCCAGACAGTAGCGCTTTGTCTGACAAACAGCTAGTAAAGATTTTTCCTGTGTTGTTGGTTGTCTTTTAGTGGAGCCAGTTATTTCTTTTCCTGTGCAGAAGCTTTTTAATAGGATGAAACTCCACTTGTTGACTCCTTCTGCTAGTTCTCATGTTATAGACAGTTTATTCATAAAGTCTCTGCCTAATCCAGTGTTTCCAAGAGTTTTACCTAAACCGTTTTGCAGTAGGTTTATCATTTCGTTTTAATGATTAAGTGTAAAATCTATTGTGACTTTAGTTTAGTACATGGTGAAAGAGATAGGTCTAGCTTTAGTTTTTGGCAGGTTAAAGTCCAGTTCTTCCAGCACCATTTGTGAAAAAGGCTGTCTTTCCTCCATTGAGGATGTTTGGCTCCTTTGTCAATGATAAGGTGGCTTAGTGTATCTGGAGTTGTTTCTGGATTTTGTAATCTATTCAACTGGTCCTCCGGTCTGTTACTTTGCCAGTACCATGCAGTTTTTTTTTTATCATGGTGGCTTTATAGTACAGTTTTATGTTGGGGATTGTAATGCCCCCTGCCATGTTCTGGTTGTTTAGAATTGTTTTTGCTATTCTCAGTCTCTTGTGGTTCCAGATGAATTTTTGGATGTTTTTCTCTAGCTCTGTGAAGTATGGTGATGGGATACAAATTGGAGTTGCATTGAATCTGTGTAGTAATTGTGGGACTATAGCCATTTTGACGATGTTGGTGCTCCCTACCCAGAAAAAAGGGAAGTCTTTCCACTTTCGGATGCCTCCTTCCATCTTTTTCAGTGCCTTGTAGTTTTCAGAATAGAGGTCTTTCATCTCCTTTGTTAGACTGATTCTAACAATTCTAACAAAAATATTTAATTTTTCTGGTTGCTATTATGAAAGGGATTGACTCCCCAATTTCTCTTTTAATGAGTCTGTTGTTTGTGTTTAAAAAGGATTTTGATTTTTGAGCATTCACCTTGTATCCAGCAACACTACTAAATTTGGTAATTAAGTCTAGCAGTCTTTTGGTTGAGGTTTTAGGATCCTCTAGATAGAGAATCATATCATTGGCAAATAATGACTGTTCTTTTTCCTTACCTATTTTTATTCCTTTTATTTCTTTGTCTTGCCTAATTGTTGTGACTAACTTTTCCAGCGCTACATTGAACAAGAGTAGTGACAGCAGACATCTTTGTCTCATTCCTGATCTTAGAATGGAAGGTTTCAGCTTTTGCCCATTAAGTATGATGCTGCCTGTTGGTTTCTCATAAATAGCTCATATCACATTGAGGAAAAAGTCCATCTATTCCGGTTCTCTGTAGGGTTTTAATGATGAATGGGAGTTGGATTTTGTCAAATGCTTTTTCTGCATCTATTGAGATGATCATACGGTTTTTTGTCCTTGAGTCTGTTAATATAGTGTATTATATCGATTGATTTACGTAGGTTAAACCAGCCTTGCATCCCTGAAATAAATCCAATTTGATCAGAGTGTATGATTTTCTTGACAACACTCTGCATTCTGTTTGCCAGTATTTTCTTGAGGATTTTTGCATCAATGTTCATTAGAGAGATTGGCCTGAAGTTTCCTTTTTTGGTGGGATCTTTCCTTGCCTTTGGAATCAAGGGAATGGTTGCTTCAAGGAATGATTTGGGGAGTACTGTATCTCTTTCAACTTCATTAAAGAATTCAAGATATAGTGGCATTAACTTTTCTTTAAAAGTTTTGTAGAGGGGGAACTTGCGGCAGACGGACCGGACCCAGAAGCTCAGGGCCCGCCGTGCTGTGTTTCCAGCGGTCTGGGGAACTTGGGGCAGACGGACCAGAACCTGCAGCTCCAGGCCCGCTGTGCCGTGTTTCTAGCGGACTGGGGAATGAGCGGCGGATGGACCGGACCCAGCAGCTCCGGGCCCGCCGTGCCATGTTTCCAGAGGACTGAGGAACGAGCAGCGGGCGGACCGGACCCAGCAGCTCCGAGCCCACCATGCCATGCTTCCAGCGAACTGGGTGAGCAGCACGCAGACCCGGCTGCAGGGTGCAGGCCATTTCCAGTGGACTGAAGGCCGCCCAGCAGCACACTGTATCCCGGAGCTGTGCAGTGAGGAGTCAGACATAGAGGTAACTCATAAGCTCAAAGTATCCAGTATAGAATCTAACAAACCTTTTTTGTCTTATTTACTGTGTTTAATACTGATATTGGCATTTA
>PVIC010020395.1:0-29601 GCA_004025085.1 Thryonomys swinderianus | reverse complement strand
GGCCATGCTCGGTATTTTTGTATGTGGTTACCAAGGATTGAACCAGGGACCTTGTGCTTGCTAGGCAGCCACCAGAACCACTGAGCTAAATCTCCAGCCTGACCCCTTTCAGTATTAAACAAGAAGGAAGGAAAGGAAACAGAACAAATCATCTCTCGTGACCTGAGACCCTGGCCATGCTGAAGAGAACAGCAAGGTAGCTATTCCTCTGGTGCTGCTGCAAGAGACTGAGCATAGACAAGGTGAGATCATTCAGGGGAAATAAAACCCACCTGCAATGTGCCAGGGACATTGGTGGCCCAGAGATGCCAGTTTGACTCAGTTCTGTCTAGCTGGAGGGAGCAGCTACAAAGGAGACCAAACTTTTTTGTTTTTGTTTTTGCTTTTGTTTAAGATAAGTCTTACTATGTAGTTCAGGCTGGCCTTAAACTCACGATGTACCCCAGGTTGGCCTTGAATGTAGAGCAGTACTCCTGCTTCAGCCTCCTGAGAGCTAGGATTACAACCCATGCCAACATGTCCAGGTCAGAAGATATTCTTGCCTAGCAGAAAACACTAGAGATGGTGACAGTCTTGAGCCACTTAATGGTCACTGACCATGGGAGAGTGTGATGAAAGCTGCGGACCCCTTAAAAAGATCCTCTCCCACAGGGAGAAATTGCTGACTGAAGAGCATTAGCTCCCTCTCTTTCCGCTGCTCCCACTCCAGGCCCAGGCTGAGCTCCCGGGTGGGCCACTGGAGAAGGAGGGGAAGTGGGGTCCTTCTGGGTGGACAGCAGAGGTGTCTAGATTAGAGGAGTGAGGCGAGGGTAGGGAGAAGACCGCTCCAGGCGACTGCACACTGTGCGCTGTCCCTTCCTCTGGGCGTGATGGGAGCTGGAACCACAGGCCAGTTCACCTCCTAACTGCCGTGCTGTAAAATGGGTGTGGCGGCGGCACCAGCCTCATCAGTCTATGGAGCACAGTGGAGTTAAAATGTGTGAAGAGCATGGGACAGTGCCTGGCACCCAGAAAACACTTTACATGGCTTAGAGTTGCACTAAGGGTACCAGAAACTCCGTACCATCCCCGTGGTACAAACGAGGAGACAGCAGAGAGGCTAACTTACTGCTCAAAGCCTTTCAGCTAATTGGTGATCAAGCTGGAACTCAGGCTGGGTCTGTCTGGCTCAAACTCCCTATGCTTTACTCTGTTAGTCACATTTCTAGAAACATTGCATGTTGGCCTCCCTAACTCATTCAGTAGGTGTTGCCGTGTGAAAGGTCTTCCCTCTGGCGCCCAGGCCGTGTGTGGTGTCATCAGTGACATACGGTACAGTGCTGGAGTGGCTGGCTTCTCTGAACAGAAAAGACCTAGAAATCACTGTCTCCCAACCCTCAGCAACTGCTGATTGAAGGGAAAAAAATGCATATAATGATCTTATATAAAAAAGAGCAAGTTGGAATTCAGAAGTAACTCTATTTTTAGATTTACCTTTCTTCTGATTTCATTAGAGATGGAATATGAGTACCATAAAAAGTTAGATATTACAGAAATAAAGTGCTATCTTCTGACAGGAACCCCTGGAACATATTATTTATTGGTAGTATCAGAAACATTGTTCAGTAAGTCTGTATTTTAATAGGCATAGTAGCGCCATGCACTTGGAAATTGTAATACGTATATATGTGTAAGACATTCGTTATGCGATGCTTTATGAGAAAATGGTCAGTGAAAATGGAGTTCTGCAGACACCTCGAAATAACTTAAGCCCCCAAGAGTGACTCGTCTAGACTTTTTGGAACCAGTGTGGAAATGTAGTATAAACTGCATGCGTGAGCTCCCTTCTATTTTTGTTGAGTAAAGTTAGCCAGGGGAGAGGGTGCCACAACTCAGGCTCCAGCCAAGCAGAAGGGGCCGGAGCTCGTCATGCCAGGTGCCCCCTCTAGGAAGGGCCCAGGGTCCCAGAGCCCCAGCTGCCCTGCGCGTGCACAGGGCTCAGCAGCCAGCCCCACCCGGCAGGGCAGCTGGTGTCCGGCACAGCTCTGCGCAGCGTTTCCCAGGCCCCGAGGTCCGTCTCCTTGGTGCCTGTGTGTGCACCTGCTCCCACGACCTTCCTCTTCTGCTAGCCAAGGGAAGACACGCGGGAGGCCGTCTCCAGCCAGGGGAATGCACTCTCAGCACTTGGCCCCGTGGCCTTGGACGGGCCGTACTCTGCAGACCCTGGTTTGCTCAGCTGTGTGCAGGAGCATCAGGTTACATGAACCGAGAGATCCCTTTACTTAGGAAGTTCTTGGCGGCTGAGGCTGACACCTGCCTCGCAAGCAATTGGGAGATGCTCATATCTGGGAGGTTTGCTCTGATCAGCATTTGCCGCTGGGGAGTTGGAGAGTGTCACTGCACACAGTGCTGCCAGTTCCCACGCTGGCCCCGTGAAGTCTGTCCTTTCTTAGTGGCTGTGACACAGCACTTGAAGGAGATCCCTCTGTGGCTGGCCAGAAGCTTTTACAGACTAGTGTGAGTGGGAGCTCAGCCTTGAGACGGACCGTCCAGCCTGGTATCACGGATGTTGAGTGTCCGCCATAGGTCACCATCAGGGTTTCCCGGGGATCCTCTTTCTCCACACCTAGAAATGTGGCTGCACCTCTGACAAGGAAATACACTGTGTGGCCAGACAGTGGTACACACCTGCAATCGTAGTAGGAGGCCGAGGCAGGAAGACCACAAGTTCAAGCCCAACCCCAGCACCTTGGCAGCTCCCGTCGCAGAATGAGAAGTGCTGGGGATGTAGCTCAGTGTGAAGCCCCTAGGCTCAGCCCCCAGCACTGAGGAAGGAAGGGAGGTACACTGGGCAGTGCAGAAACATCTTTCCACTGACATTGGGGCTGCTGGTTCAACTGCTTATGGCAGGGGCCGGGTGGAGAAGATGCCACCACAGACTGTCCTGACTCTCCACCCCTCCTATAAGGCAGTGCCACGAGGGAGGGGCCATGGTGGCATCAGGCTGCTCAGGAGCTTCTTTGGGCAGCGCTTCCTTGGCCAGGTCACTTAATATCTCTGTGCTTCAGTGCCCTCTGGAACGGAAGTAACACAGCCTGGGTCATAGGGCCGCTATGGCAATGACGTGAAGTTGGCAGGTGAAGCACTCAACAGGGTGCTTGGCATATAAGTATGTGGTCATATAAGTACGTCCCTGTCACATTACCAGAGCCATTACTCCCCTTGCCAGGGTTCGTACACCAACCTGCGGCTTAGGACAGTGGGGGCTCAGGCTTGGCGCCGCCTCCCTTCCCTCCGGCAGCCACTAGGCAAGGCCATGGCCAGGCCTGTGCTTGTGTAGACCTCCGGGCTGGATCAGCTGAGCCCTGGTGGTGACCTCATGACACCCTGAGCCCAAGCGGCAGCCTGAGCGCCCTGTGGCTCATGCTGTAGAACTCAGCATGGGGTTCTGCAGGGATGTGCCAGGGTAGGGTGGTCCCTCACCCTCCGCCCCTGTCACGAGGCCCTGGGCTGAAGGGGCATCTCCAAGAGCTGCTGCAGATTGTGAGCCCAGGAAGAGCCACAGGGAACACAACAGATGACCTTGTGGGACACCAGCCAAGAGACCTGGAGAAAAGACA
This sequence comes from Thryonomys swinderianus, assembly GCA_004025085.1. Lineage (NCBI taxonomy): Eukaryota > Metazoa > Chordata > Mammalia > Rodentia > Thryonomyidae > Thryonomys > Thryonomys swinderianus. The sequence goes on along the minus strand of PVIC010020395.1, from coordinate 26,002 downwards.
GGAAGTGCTGGCCATCAGCGGAAGGAGAGGGAGTGTCCGGGAGACTGAGAGCGATGGCCGATAAGGAAATGCTGAGGAAGTCCAGGCATGGGCTGCTGTGACAGCCACATGGCAGCTAAGCCCCTGAACCGTAGCTGTTCTGAGCTGGAGCCGGCTACAAACAGAAAATAGACTGGTTTTGGAAGGTCAGGGTACAGGAATGTGAGGAATCTCATTAGTAATCTTTATGTTTATTATATTGATTACATGTCAAAATGCTAATGATATTTAGGATATACCAGCACAATTAAAACATTAAAACTAATTCCGTTAAAAAATTTTTTTCCTTTTCAATTTAAAACTGGAGACTGTGGAAACCCGTCTGTGGCTTGTTCTGTGTTGTTGTTGGACAGTGAGTACAAGAGCAGGCAAAGGCTTGTGGGGGCCACAGCCGCCTGGACCTGTCTGCACTTTCCTTTCTGGGTGTCGTAGGCTGCCAAAGATTTCGATGTTCTGATGTCCTTAGAAGACACCAAGATTTTCCAGCCACGTGATTCCCGGGGAGATCACACCGGCACCCCCCCAACCTTTCTGGGCTCTGTCACTGTCACACATGCCTAGATCTTCTGGCCCCCTGAGGATGGACGTGCCCTCTCTCTCTCCTAAACGGACACCAGGGGACCATTAAGCCATATTAAATAGCAGTTCCGCCGAGCAGTTACAGAACTCAGAATCATGCCCTGTAGGAATTCATATCACATGAGCTTCAGAGAGGCTGCAGGCAATTGAGGGCAGCACAGCCATTGAGTTTCTGATGCAAATGAATAATTGAACAGTCTAAAATGCCACCAAGGAGCATTTTACACTGGCTGGGCAGTGGACCCTGCTGGCCTCTCCTCAGAGAACACAGCCTGCCCCCTACCATCATGTCACACCATGCCCGTGCTATCACCACCTGGAAAACTCAGTCTCGACCAGCAAGCCATGCTTTGAGCAGAGAGCTGACTCGGTGTCCTGGCAGCATAGCTGCCTGCGGACTGCCTTACATGGCTTTTCTCTGAGAGACCAGCAAGGTTCAGGGCCCATGCGAGGGGAGCCAGGGCATTTCCTGCGCCTTGTGGGGTGTGCCAGCACTCTCAGCAACGTCCCTTTCAGAGACAGAGGTTCTGTGGCCTCTTCTCTGACTCAAAGCATTTCCGTTTTGGAAGGTACGCAAGGCTTCTCTACTAGGCCAGCCCCTCTGCCAAGCACATGTAAGGCGAGAGGACAAGCCACAGTCGTTATCCTCACTTGAGATACATTCCTGAGGGGCCTGGAGTGGCCTGTCCAATGTCCTGCCTGTTTGCGGGCTCCTGCCCTGTACTGTCTAGATAGGGTGGTTTTCCGTCATCAGCACAGGGTCTGACGTAGTTCCCAAAGGTCCTGAACAGCCTTTTAGCCCAGAGATCCAGCTGGTTAGTCCCAAGGCACTGTGAAGGCAGGCTGGTCCCAGAGAAGGAGGGCAGTGAGCAGGCTGGCCTTCCCTGCCACGTGTGTGCAGTGCAGCTCCTATGAAGCCACAGGCTCCAGTTTGCTTTGGAGAGGGTGGAAGGAAGCAGAGGGAGAGAAGCAAGGCCTCTTGAGAGCCACCAGGCTGGGCTGGCAGACAGAGTTTTGAGAAAACAGAGGGTGTCTGCTCTAGCCCGAGCCCCAGGGCAGTGGGGCAGGGGCATGTGGTTCTGAGCCCAGACCCAGGGGGCACTGTGGGTGTCGTGGGGCTTCATCCAGCTGTCTCCTTCTTGTTCTTGCCCACAGCACCGACAGGGCCCCAGTGACCCTGAACCTCGATGGGATCGTGCAGGTCCTAAACTGCCATCTCAGTGACATGACCATCGGGATGATGACCCGGATTGCAGTTCTGAAGTGGCTCTACCACCTGTATATCAAGACGCCCCGGAAGGTGAGCCACAGCCCAGCCCTGAGGAGATCCCTCCATGCCAGATGGCTCCTTCGAGCACCGCCTTGGCCTGCCCGTGTAGCAGGGGCTCAAGTCGTTACTGTGCTAGGGGGAGGGAGGTGGTCCAAGGAGACCCCCAGAATGCTTTCCTAAAAGGGAGGATCTGTCCCCCCCTCACCAATGCCCGTCTCTGCTCCCCAGATGTTCCGGCACACAGACAGCCTCTTCCCCATCCTCCTTCAGACCTTATCGGACGAATCTGACGAGGTGAGCCACCGACACCACCTGCCTGACAAAGCACTGCCAGCCTCCCTTTTCTGCACTTGTGGGGCCCCAGCTGGGGTGTGCTTGCTTGGTTCCTGTTGTGTTCTTAAGTCGACACTAGGCAGTTGCCCTGGAGGTGAAGTTGTACTCAGTGCGTGGGCTTTGGGAGCAAGGACACTCTGCAGGCTCTTCTGGAGTGCCTGGGACGGGCTGTCAGTGAGGACAGGTTTCTGCAGACCCCTCAAGGGTGCGTAACATCCCCTCCCTGGAAGAGGTTGAGTCTGCGGAGCACGGCTCTGGGGTCAGCTCCATGAGTCACGGTTTGGCCCTGCCTCGTTGCCCCACTTGAGCCAGGTGCTTGGATCTCTGTTCCTCTGTTTCCTTTTTTGTTCCATGCAGGGTGCAGCCATACCTGGTGTATGAGAAGCAAATGACCCATGTGTAGCGTCACGTGCTGTGCTGCACATATGCTGAGTGCTTGTTTAGTTGTGTTGTTTCGGTTAAAGTCTACTTTGACCTCCAGTTTGAAATCAGCCCCATAAGCTTTGCTGTCTTGGGGTCACCAGGAGCTGCTGGTATAAGAGAAAGTGGCTGACCTCGGTTGGAGGAGTAATCCCTGGAGAAGGCCAACAGTCAGAGGCCGGCCTGGGTAAGAGACAAGGCAGCCCAGGGCCTCCTGTCACGTGGGAGAGGGTCTCCAGCCAATCGCCTTTTCCCACTCTGTTCTCAGCAGCATTTCCCTAGAGCGAGGGCAGCGCAGTTCTTTCGGGGTTCCCCCGCCTCTGCCATGGGGCAGGCATTGCAGCTGGCATTCCCATGAACAGGCGCAGCAGCCCTGCCTCCAGCTATGGCGGCACTCAGGCTGGGTGTCGATTCTGGTAGTTGAGTCGCTGGTGTCTGAGCCATGACTGGCTCCTCTCCCGCTTCCGAGCTCCGAGGCGAGGGGCAGAGCCCATGTCCGTGTGGTGGGGATGACTCGACAGACATGCCCACGCTGCCCAGCAGGACCACAAGAGTGCGCAGGCACAGAGGAGAGGACACCACTCTCAGCTTCACACCAGTGAGGCAGCTGGGTCTTCCCCCTGCAGCCTGGAGGCACTGTACTGACCTGGGATGAAGTGAGAAGTGGACAGGCAGGTATCTGTTGTAGGTCCTCTGAAGTCCCCTGCATTTCCAGAAAATTCCCAAGCATATGTCATGTGAGCCCCCAGCCCCTCTGCCTGTCCATGCCCCCTTCTCTCCCCCATAACACCCCCTGCATACCAAGCCCAGGTGGACTCAGCCCAGTTCTGCCTACAAGCTGGGGCTGACTCACCGCTTAGCCGGCCCTCTTTTCAGTACAGAAAGGAAGAGGAGAGCTCTGCTGATTGGTGGCTTCCTAAGGCTTCCCTGGAAGCAGCTGAGTCTTCAGTCCTTTCAATTGAGTTGTTTAATCCATCCAGTCGTCTTCGTTTGAAATTGCCTTTTGTGTACTTGTGCAGTTAGAGGGAGTGCGAAGAGATGCAGCCCATTAAACTGCTCCCTTCAGGTTGCGGCTGTGGAAACTCGATTTGCTGAAGTGCCAAATGTTGTCAGGGCTTTGGGGCACATCTTGTGGGCCTCGTGGGGGGAGGATCAAAGCTGCTCTTGGAGATAGTGAGGCAGTGCTGAGACAGCGGGGGAGAGTCCCTTTTTCCCAGCTCTCTAGAGGAGGGATTTGGGGACCTTGATCGTCATGGCTGAGTCATGATTCTGCCACATCCTGGTTCTCTGCTGGAGTCCCATTTCCCAGTGTCCCTATCCTGGTGTCTTTGACCTTGAGGAGGCTCTGTGTACTTGGCAATGGGAGTATAGCCACAAACAGGACAAAGTTCCCTCCTGCTAGACCTTCCTTTGTGGAATATCCAGAAAGTGGTTTTTGTTGGATTTTTCCAGGTATTTCCAAACACAACTCTGATCTCAAATCGAAGCTCACTGGAGTTCAGGAGTTGTCAGTCCTGTTGTAGTAGCTAGAGAGCATCAAAGCAGTTGAGTAGGAAAGCTCTGTTATTTCCATTTCATGGTTCAGAAAACTAAGGCCTAAGAAAGTTAAGTAACTTGCACACAGCTTGGAAGCGTTGAAGCCCACACTCAAACCCAGACCTGTTTGACTTCAGAGCTGTCTCTCATCACTTCACTCCCAGCAGAATGGGCTGAGGAGGTGGGGAGCTGGAGTTTAGTTGTATTCCCATCCCTGTCTCCTCCTGATTTCTCCAGAAGGTTCTCTGACCTGTATTTTATGCTCCATAAGTTCTTGAGGAGAATTCTTAACTTGTGTGGCGATGTGTTTATATTCAGCCCTCAAATCCTTGGTCCACTTTTCTCCTTGATATGCAGAAGCTCTTTGTGTATTTGAATATTCACCTGTCGTCTCTGTTGCAAACATTCCTTTTCTGTCCCAGTACAAGTGTACTAAACCCATGTACTCCTTCCTCAGGCTGAGAGTCACAGGCCTCAGGACGGCATGCCCGCGGACCTTAGTGACACAAGCGCTGTGCACAGGGAAGGCAGAGCTCGGAGACCTCACTCTGCCCCCACCACTGTGTCCCGCAGTCCCACTGGCGTACAGCCTCACTGGCATGCCTAGTCTTCTTTTGTTCCCAGTTCCGCCCCAGTGACAGCTCAGTGGGCCACACCTTCCTGGCATCCTCTGTTGTCTCTGCTTTTCTGTTATTCAGACTAAGTGGCTGTTTCCTCAGTATTGCCTGCTCCTTGTAGACATTATCTGAAAATCCCTTTTGTCGAAGAATTTGCAGGTGTCACATTAATATTCTTGGCACTGAAAGAGAAATCCTCCCATTAGCTAGAGATCCAGTTGCTTGATGTTAAGAGAAAATGAGATCCTGACTTCCCCAGCATGGAGTGCAGAGCACATGCTCAGTGCTTTCTGTTGGACCCCACTGAGCGCATCCTCTGCCCAGATGATGCTACTTTTGAGCCGCCTCTAAGCCAGGCAGCTGCCAACTTCCTGAGGGGGCATGGCCTGGAAGTGGCTGTGCCTGAGAGAGCACCCACAGGATGGGGTCCTCTTCATGTTCCCTCCTGATGGCGGGTTGGCCCAGGAGGGGCCGCTCATGACGCCTCACTCCTCAGCACAGCTGCCTCCAACCTGCATTTAAAACTCTCAGAGGGATCTGTGTCCAAAGAGACCCAGAAGGACATCTGTCCCAGATGAGCAAATACACTACCCGGAACAATGACCGCCAGACCCAGATCTCTATCGTGACCCTTCCTTGCCAAGAATCTCGGGTAAGCAGTTAATGTGCCTGGATCCAGGAAGTGGGACTGATGGGGTCCACATGCACCTTCTAGACTGTTCACAGAGAAGTGTGCAGCACCCAGCAGACCCTGCCCACCGCAGCCACCTGTCTATTCTCATAACTTACCTGGGTGATACTGCCCTTGCCATGAGGTCAAACTCCCCTTCCCAGGAGTGAGTTTGTCCCCACTAAGTCATCTTGTCCTTCAGTAAAGCCTTCTGGGTCTTTTTTTCTTGGGTCTTACCCACTCTGTATGAAGGCAGTTTGTATTTTTATTACAACTTACAGTAGCATCCCTTTCTCATGATGTTCTCTCCCGGATAGCAGTGTGGCCTAGTGGCCAAGAGCATGGGCTTTGGGCTGCGTAGGCCAGGCCTGGGTCTGCCACTTCATGGTTGGCTGACCTCAAGCAGATGACTTCATTTTGCCGAGCCTCAGATTCCTTATCCATAAAGAAAGAACAAAAAGGGGGCCGGAGGGTTAGGTCAGTGGTTCCGGTGCCTGCCTTGCAAGTGCAAGGTCCTGAGTTTGATCCCCAGTAACCACATATAATGCTGGGCGTGGAGACACGCCCACCAACAATCAACACCGCATACCACAATGTCGGACGTGGTGGCTCACGCCTGTAATCCCAGCACTCAGGAGGCAGGGACAGGAGGATTGCTGAGTTCGCGGCAGCTTGCCTGGGCACCATAGTGAGCTCAGGGCCAGCCTGAACTACAAAGCAAGACCCTGTCTCAAAAGCAAAAAAAAAAAAGAAAGAAAGAAGGAACAAAAAGGAGTCTTCCCAGGTCTCTTAGAATCAGATCAGGTGAGATGGTGAACATCAGACACTCAGCACAGGTCCTGGCCCTGGCGAACCCTTGGTAGGTGGGAGCTCCTCTTTTGCTAGTGAGCATCTCTGTAGCAGGGCCCCAAGACTCATGTGTGATCAGAAGGGGCCCTTCTGCCTCAGCTTCAGTAACCAAATTCAGAACAGAGGGTGCACCTTGTTAGAGCCTGTCTCAAGAGGCCTGAGGAATGGCAGGAAGGTTCTATATCATAGAAAGTCAGGGACAGAGTGGACAGCTGGACCACTGTCCTCCCTGGGATCCCTGGGTTGCAGCTGCCCAGAGCAGGGGTGAGGAAACCTTCAGTGCCAGCCTCGCTCACCAGAGCAGGAGCCTGCCATCAGCATGTCTGCCAGCATCTCTCTAGTGCTGCCCAGCTCTCAGCAGGCGGGGCTTCAGCTGGCTGCCCTGGGTCCAGAGCAAGGAGGAGAAAGGGCATCTCGGCAGAGACTGCAGCAAGGCTCCCTCAACAGCCTCCGCTCGGAAGCAAACCTCAGGGTCAGGATGCAGGCCTGCTGGGCCCAGGTGTCACTAGGGACATCCTCGCAGTGGGCCCTGGAGACCACCTGGCATCTTTGGACTGCCGAGCCTGGTGTCTGAACGCTTTAGAGAAGAGCTTCTCACCGCAGAAGGAGCCCCTTCTTCCCCTCCCTTAGCTTCAAATTCACCATGAAAAGAAATTGCTGATGGGGGTTTATGGCTGATGTGACTGGTGCAGAAGCAGCAAAAAGGAGAACCGCCTTTCCAGAAAATTGGGAGGGCAGGATTCTGGCAGCATGATGCACAGCTGTGGTCATTGCTAGCACAACACTCCAGTAGCTGTGTGAAGAACAAGGGCTGCTTGCATACCCGTTGTAGCACGGGCCATGCCTAGAGGACAGGGACAGTGGGGTGGAAGTCTGAGGAGTGACTTAGGGCTTTCTTAGGAAGTGCTTGAAGTACCCTATGGGTTTCGCGGTGAACCCTAGTCCGAGTCAGACACCCCTTCCCTGTCCTTAACTGAATGAGACATCCTAGCAGTGCCCCGGCCTACAGGAGGAGTCCCGGGACGCTCCAGCCTTGGCCAAGCTCTGGGAGAAGTGGAGCTGGACATCTAGGGGCGTGGCTGTTGTTTGGCACAGGCTTCAGCGTGTCCCCATCTCTCTCTCTCTTCTGGCCTTCGGGCCCCCCACCAGCAAGCTGGGTCACGAAGGAACGACCCTGCTGCACCCTAGACTGTATCTGAGAGATACTTTTCCTGGAGGAGGGGAGAGGATGTCACCTATTTTCATGGTCCACATCCCAGGAGAAGTGGAACGGAAAAACCGAAGAGGTTCTCAGCTCTCTGGGGAGAGGCTTACTGGGCCAGGGCGAGTTGCCAGACAGAAAAGACAGGCAAGGCTCGTTGGGGAGATGGGAGGAGCAGCCGTGTTGCGTTGTGGCAGCCTTGGTGGCGCAGAGTCCAGGGCTTGAGCAGGTGGAGGGTGCGGCTGCCTTGGGCTTCCTGTGCCTCGGAGCAGAAGTGGTCTCGTTGTCCCATCCTGTCCCATTTGCTCCTCATCCCCATCCACCTGTTCACCTCTTGATAAGGAGCCCTTGTGACTCTGGTCTGCTGGGTCTCAGGGCTCGACTTCCTGCCCTCAAGGACTTATTTAGTGATAAGACTTTGGCATGAAGTTTCCCCCCAGGGGAAGCCCCAGCCCCAAGAGCATGATGTGAGGAAGGCAGAAGGTCCTGGTCCCCATCCCTCATTTCCAAGGTAACAGGGGCCACTCACTCTTGTGTCCACAGGGAAGGCCATCCCTTACTGCGTGCCCCAGAAACAAGGGCTTGGGCTTATTAGAGGCCCCTTTGGCTGAGGGGCTGTGGGGAGCCGATGACAGCCCTGTTGGTGCTCCCGCTGCCAGACCTCTGTGTGTCTGCCACACATACCGCACCTTACAGATGCGTACGCTGTTCACATTGTGTCTGTGACCTGCCGGGTGGTCCTGGAAGGGCTTCACTTGTCCCAATGTGACTTGGGATGAGGTTTGGGTGTGAGTAGGACAACTTTCCCAGGGTCACACTGCCAAGAGCCAGAATTAGGCATCGGCCATATGTGATTCCAAAGTGGCTGAAGCCCACCCATGTGCTCCCTCTTCTATAAAGCAGGGCTCCAGCCCAGGTGCGACTATATCACTCATGCTGTTTTGTCCTTGGCTGCCCTTCCGATCTGAGTGTACTTCCTCAGCACACTGACTTTGACCTTGACCCCTTGTCCCTCCCCCGGCCCCTGTGAGCTGCCACTGGCTCACTGATTGGGGCAGGGAGGTGGCACCTCCCCTCAAGGGCTCGGGCCACAAGCCCTATTAACTCCAGAAGATCTGGGCCATCGGCTGGACCAGGGAGAGTGCAAAAGACAGAACGGAGACTTCTTGTCATACACCTCCCAGCTCCTCGTGGAGCCAGGCAGTTGCATGACATCTCCCTGCATTTTCTTCCCTAAGATGCTTGCCTGAACCAGTTTGTCCTTGGTCCCTTCCAGCTCTGAGTGTGTGGGGTCCTGACTCCGCTCCCTGGAATACTAATGCTGCCTGCTCAAAAGTGGACAGTCTTCCCTAAGAATGGCACTTGTTTTTCCATCTCAGTTCCTCGCCTCTGTTTTTTATTTTGCTCCAATTTTCATTCCATCCACTCTCCAAAACAAACAAACACACCCCTTCCGTGCCTGACCCCTTCCACAGACTTCTTTAAAACCATATTCCAGTAAGGCACAATCTTCACCTAGAAGGCTGAGGGATAACACGTCAGTAGCTAAGATCTTGATTCTTTCGCTCGGGGCCTGCCCCGCATGGGGAGAGGTAGCCCAGGGCCTCCCGCTGCAGCCCTGGGACACCGCACACCGCACACCGCTCATCCTCTACTCTCCCCGAGCTGGCCGTGCAGCTTCATGCTGGGGCTTCAGACGTAAAGAGAGGGAGAAAAGCCGCAGCCAGCAAGAGAAAGATGCTGGTCACAATCCCCACGCCTCCTCTCAGGACAGCCAAGCCCCCGAGCCCAGGCTCTCAGCAGCTGCACCCCATGGCAGGGCAGGGGTACTGGTGGCCCTGTTAGGGACCATGGAGGCCGCAGGTTGGGAAATGACTTCCTGTCAGCAAATCACTGCGCAGGCAAGACGGGAAGAACACGGTAAGCACCAGGACTGTGCCTGCCAGGAGGCCTCTGCCTCGTGTCGTTCTTCCAGCTCTCACTTTCCTCTCAGGTCTCCCCATCCGCCACCCTCAGGTACAAAGGCCTGTAACAACTGTACTCAGCTTGATGGCGCCCCACTGCAGAGAGGCAGGTCTGCGTGCCAGGACAGTTCTTAGGTTTCTGACCCTCTCAGTCCTTCCACAGGGCAAAGGGTGAGCGAGGAGCAGAGGAGGGCTTGGAAACGAGCGAGCAGGGTGGGCCCTGGGAGGCTGATAAGGAAGGGGTTGGGCTGAGGAAGATGAGGCAAGGGGGCCTTGCTTTCCCGGACAGGGCCAGGACAGCAGGAGGACTTCTACCAGAGGGGGCCAGCCCATCAGGTCCGCTTGTCCCTGGGGCGAGTTGCTCCAGGGCTGACCGCACTGCCCGGCCCCCACAGCTTCCTTGGACTCGGGAAATGATTTCACTCAGACAGACCAAAGGCCAACAGCTGGTCTCTGCAGCCCCAGACATCCAAACCAGGGCTGTGGCCAGGACCCTCAGGAGCTTTGAAAAGCCTGCAGCTTGGGCCTCACCCCAGGCCTCAGCTGTCCCTCAAGCCAGGCCTGGTTGCCTGGGCACTGACATTTTACACAGACACCCAGGAGCGTGTGGTGAGAGCCATGGCTATGGCCTGGCACGAGCCCAGTTATAGACTAAAGACTAGACTCAAGCCCTCAGCCCTGGTGCCCTCATAGGCTGAAGCATAGGGGCTAGCCATGGCCACTGTGTCCACTCCATACCCCCATGCCATCTTCCCGGCATCTTCAGAAGTCATAGTTTCTTCCAAGGTATATGGTGCTTTTTCCTCTAGCCCTAGAAACAGCCAAAGCTGATGCAGCTGAATTTCATGGCAGCTCCCAATTGGCACCTCACAGGAAATATAGGCCAAGCAGGGTAAGGTGAAGGACCAACTGCCGCCCCACCAAAAAGAGCTACCACTGTGTACTTCATCTATCCCAGCCCTGTGCTTGGCACCCTGGCAGTGTGACCTTCCTCCATCTTCACAGCACTGCTCGTGGGCGCTCTGTGGCTTTCCTCATTTATCCAAGAGGAAACTGGGGCCTGGAGAAAGATCTCTACCTAGATGCTCTCTGAAGTCTTATGCCCCCCCCCATTTTTCCAGCATGTCAGGGCTAAGTCAGGACCCCCATTCTTACTCCCACCCCAATCTGTCCACTCAGACCCTCTCCTAGCCCTTACCATCCTTATGATGGCACCTTAGCCATGGGCCCTAAGGGGCCAGTGTCTATGAGGTTGACTGGTTGGTGATCTGGCCTACTTGGGGCTGCCCCGTGTCTCCTGGGCCTCTCCTGCCACAGCAGACTGGCAGCAGGGCTGAGTGAAGAACCTGCTGCCTTGGGGCAGCTGGTGTGAAGCTAGGGAGTCCAGCAGGACATCAGCAGCACCCAGAGGTCGGCGGGAGCCCCCCTTCTGGCTCATCACCCAGCAACTGAACTCCAAGGCCTGAGTGTGCGCTGGCATCCGTAGCGGGGTTCCAGAGTGCACCTTTGTGGTCAGGAGCATAGGACGGGGATGAGCAGTAGCTGGGACCAGAGGGAAGAGAGCTACCCGGATCCCAAGAGCTTGCATTCAAAGTCAGGCAACACTGAGAAAAAGAAAATGAAAAATAATAAAATATGTTGATTAAAAACATAGTGAATGTTTTAAATTTTAAAGTGTATTGCCTTTGAAGACACATTGCCCACATTACCATGAATCCCCCTCAGAGTACTTGAGTACATTTATCCCATCAGTCTTGCTTCTTTCTAGAGTATCTTTTGGTCCACTGTCATGGCTGCCTCAGTGTCCTGCATAGTCTGAGACATTCCTTTTTCATAGTCATTTTGACTTCAGGGTAGTGCCAGATCTGGCCATTCTTTTGCTTGGCACTAGGCAGCAGCATTCACTGTACTCTTTATCCCACCTCATAAAGACATTCACGAAAGAGGACTTCAGAACTGCTTCAGAAAGTGGCAAGAACAATGGAATGAGTGTTCAAAACAAAGGGAATGTTTTGAAGGGGATTCCCGGCAGTATGCCTTTTAGTGTAATTTTGTGTTTTTTTGTAGTTTTTTGAGACAGGGTCTTGCTTTGTAGTTCAGGCTGGCCCTGAGCTCACTATGTAGCCCAGGCAAGCCTCACACTCACAGCAATCCTGCCTCTGCCTTCCAAGTGCTGGGATTACAGGCATTGTGGTGTATGGTACTGGGGATGGAACTCTAGACCTTGTGTACTTGCCAGGCAAAAGCCAAAACCACTGAGCTAAATCTCCGACCCCAATAATTTTTTTTTTTTTGAGACAGGATCTCACTTAAATCTTCGGCCCCCCAATAAATTTTTTTTTATTTAAACATTCACTAGATGTTTTGATCACCCTTTAAAAAATATGTATGTATGGGGCTAGAGATTTAGCTCAGTGGTTCCAGCACCTGCCTAGCAAGCACAAGGTCCCTGGTTCAATCCCAGGTAACCTCATACAACAATACTGGACGTGGTGGCTCACACCCACCAGCAATCAATACCACATACCACAGTGTGGGGCGTGGCAGCTCACGCCTATAATCCCAGCACTCGGGAGGCAGAGACAGGAGGATGGCTGAGTTCAAGGCTTGCCTGGGCTACGTAGTGAGCTCAGGGCCAGCCTGAACTACAAAAGCGAGACCCTGTGTCAAAATTAATAATAATAATTATATATATATGTATGTATGTATATATATGTAGAGAGAGAGAGCTATTTTTACACTTACCATAACACACAAGTTTATAATCCCAGTGGTTTTCTGAGTGGAAAATAAAATGGCTAGTTCTAAGCAGTCTCCTCTCCACCCCAACCCTGGATGTTCTTTTGGGCAGTGTTTGCCTTCCTTGTTTCAGAAAGGCATGGTTGCTGCAACCCAAGGATAGACCAGAGCTTTTTTCAGAGTGCTGCCCCTTTCCCAGGGTGTCCCTGGCCCGATGGCTGCTTTCTCCAGCTTGTGTTTACTCTCCATTCTGAGCAGAGGCCTCTGGCCCTGATGCCATCTGGTATGTGCGCCATTTCCATACTCTTGGCCTTTCGGAGCCCCTGTGGCCTTCAGCCAGGCTTCCAAAGATGAGTTTTCTGGCTGGTTCTTCCCTAGATCTATGGGGCAGCCAGAGCTATTTGCCTCTGCTTAGGGACTGAGGAGGCCTGGCCACTGGGCTGTACCCTCCTGAAAGAAGGAGCCAGGCTTCTGTGCAGGAGGAAGCAGAAGGCCCAAGCCGTTCCGTGGTACCTGGCCTCGGTGCCCTGTGGCCCAACCTCTGCCCAGAGGTGACAAAGAGCTGCTGGCAGAATCTGCAAAGGCCAAACTACATCTTCCAGGGCCTAGGGCTGGAATCCATCTCTCCAGCCATGTGTCTCTCGGGAACATTCTTGCAGGCTCTTCCTAGCCAGGAGTGGAGAAAGCCCAGCTTGGGCATTTCCTGTCAGCAGAGGAAGAGCTCCCTCTGCAGGAAGGAACCCATGGACAATCTAAGGCCACCTCAGCCAACAGACCCAAAGTTTCCTGAATGTTCCCTAAAGCTTCTCCATCTGTTTCATGCCTGACGCAGCAGGTCAACATCTGCTGAATGCCTCTCCGGGAACTTTGGTCCAAAAGTCTCGGAGGATGAGGAGGATGGGCCTCCCAGCCTGGAGACTTGGCATAGCTGGTCTCTGGCCTCTGCCTGTGAGTAGAGAGAAAAGGGCAGGGACGCCCCAGCCCCAAGTGGTTTTCCAGGGCTGGGCTGGGCCAGGTGTTGCAACAGTGAAGGCCAGTGGACCAGTAAAGCAGCACTGTCTCAGAGAGCTGTCCTTGCCTCCAGAATACCAGAAGGTGACAGCAGCAGGGCCCACCCAGATGGCGACACCCTCCCACACAGAAAAATGCTCATTGCTGATACAAAGCTGTCTTCAGAAGGCATCTTCTCAGGAGACCCCCGGCTTGCTCCTCTTTGCTACCCACCCTGTAGAGGATGAAAGTCCACTTCCTTGCCCCTGAGGCCTCCCATCAGCGCAGCTCTGTCAGAGGCTTCCTGTACCCAGTTGCCCCTGACTTTGACCCCTGCATTCTAGTGAAGAATCAAGGGCAGCCCATTCCAGAACCAGAGACCAGCTGATGCCCCCCACTGCCATGGTAACGGCGGGCACTCCTGCTCCTGCAGAATATTGCTTTCTTATAACCTCCCTCCCTCCCTCCCTTTTCCCCCTTCTTTCTCTCACACAAAAAGAAAGCACAAGTGTTTTATATTCATTTTGCAAAAACGCTGTGCAGTGCATACTAATTGGTGTGGCTTCCTCCTGCTTTCTTCGAGCTGTTCCCCATCATCCGAGCCAAGACTCCAGGCCAGCCATGGCCTGGGCCCTGCCAGCCTGCTCACTGGAAGAGCTGGATCTGTTTCCTGGTGGCCAAGCAGGACTGGCTGCAGTGGTCTGGAGCACTGCGGACTCCAGGCTTTGAGCAGGGGTCCAGTAGGCAAGGCCACTGTAGTGTCCTGGTCCTCGTCCCAGAGCTCCTGCCCCACACTAGGGACTGCAGGGTCTCCAAGCGGACGCCATACCAAAGCCCTGGCCTGGGCACAGCCTCAAGTCCAGGGCTGACTGGAAGGGTGGCTCCCCATGGTCTCTTGTTCTTCTCAGAACCCTCAGTGATGAGTCCTTCCTTTCACCCTGCCTTTTTCTCTTGCCCCAGGGCTTGGTCTGTATTTGAGTTGTTGCTTCAAAGCCACAAGATCTGAGAGGAGTTTGTGGGTCAAAAGAAAACAGTCGCCTCATCTCTCAAAAATGGCTGCCCACTCTCTCCCCACCCCACCTTAGGCCACTCTTTCCCCTCCATTCAGACAGTACCTTCCCTTCCCTACCTCTAGGAGATTAGAGGAGATGGTGACACTGTTCCAATTCCTGCTTTACTTAAGGGACAGGAAAGGTGCCAAGTGCACATGTGCATATAAACGTAAGTACAGGTGGTATTCCCCTAGGCAGAGCTACGGACTTTTGCCAACTCTAGAGACCAGAGACAAATCCTTTGATATGTTAGCACAGGAGAGTGGCTGGAATTATCAAAAGAACCTGTAGGGCCGGAGGGTTAGCTCAGTGGTTCCGATGCCTGCCTTGCAAGCGCAAGGTCCTGAGTTCGATCCCCGGTAACCACATACAGTGCTGGGTGTGGTGACTCACGCCCACCAGCAATGAATACCACATACCACAGTGACGGGTGTGGTGGCTCACTCCTGTAATCCCAGCACTCTGGAGGCAGAGGCAGAAGGATTGCTGAGTTCGAGGCTTGCCTGGGCTACATAGTGAGCTCAGGGCCAGCCTGAACTACAAAGCGAGACCCTGTCTCAAAAAAAAAAAAAGAACCTGTAGATAATATTTCCAGCTTTAATTGTGCAAGTAAAATATAATTTGCATTCACTTGCCATTTGGTGTTAAGCTTTCTAAAATAAGAGAATTCCAGATGTGAAATATGCAGCTTTGCTGGCTGCCCTCTCCGGTGGGATGTGAGGGGGCAATAGAGAAGGGGCTCTGGGCACATCGTCTCTGGAAGCCCTTGATGTGGGCACTGTTGTCCCTGTCCCTTCGCCAACCAGGACCGCCAAACAGCTTGGCTGTAGGATCAGAAATCTTGTGATGGAAGTTCTGAGCCAGCCTTTCTTTGTGCATGCTTTCTTGCTTGTACATGCAGTACAGCAACCCTCAGTACCCATGGGGAGCTGACCCCACACTCCATGGGTTGAGCAGTCTGAAGAGGCTCAATTCCTCTAATATAACATGGCACAGTATTTGCATATAACCCGCGCACATCATCCTGTGTACTTCAGACTATCTCTGGATTTCTTACCACAGCTAATATAATGTAAATGCTATGTAAATCATTGTACTGTATTGTTTAGGGAATAATGACAAGAAAAAAAAAGACACTTTTTTATCCCTATAATATTTCCAGTCCATAGTTGGTAGCTGGGGATTTAGCTCAGTGGTTCCAGCCCCTGCTTGGCAAGCACAAGGTCCTGAGTTCGATTCCCAGCACCAGAAAAAAAGAGAAAGTCCATCGTTGGTTGAATTCTCAGACACACAGGGCCATCCGTGTCTCCTGTAATCTCCCATTTACACATCTGGGAAACGGACTCTCCATAAGCTACTAAACAAAGTCCAGTGTGCTTGTCTGGGTCACAAGCTCATGATGGTCTGTCTACCCCAGGCTCTGCTCCACTGCCACGCCCCACTATGGACCCAGACCACAAGGTCAGTTTCCTCAATGCCACGTGGTTCCTGCATCCACAAGAGGTTTGTGCCAGCAAAGGGAGCCATTCCATGCGTTTTTGCCACCCTTGGCAAACTCATGCACAAGAGCTTCCAGGGGCTCCTGGCTCCTGGCTCCTGAAGCCCATAGGATGCCTTGTCAGTCACTGGTTCCTGTGTGACTCACCAAAGGCAGAACCTATCCTTTTGGCCTCACATCTCCAGTAGCGCAAAACAGCCCACAGTAGCTGCTTGGGAGATGTTAGGAGGAAGGCTGTGCGGATCAGTTGACTGGCTCAGGGTCAGACAGCTGAATGGCAGGGTCAGAATTCAAGTCTGGCCACAAAGCCAGGAGCAGCATGATTAATGGGCTAAGGTTTGGAGACTAGAGCTGGATTTGAAGTGGGTTCACTGTTGAGCCAGTCGTACTTTTGAGCTAGTTACTATCCATGCCCCACATTCCTTATGTATAGTGTGTAAAGAGGACACATGACCAGGGCGAGTCGATTCGGGCTGAGAGCAAGGAGAGCTTCCACCTCTGACCTCCCTGTCCCTTGCAACCTGGCTGTGGAGCCACTCAGACTGGACAGTCTTGCACAAGCCTGGTCCCCTGGCTACCTTGGTTATGCCCTGGTACCTTTCCCAGTGGAAATGAGGCCGTGCCGGACACCAGGTGTGGGTCTGTGTGCCCATCCTGGTACCGGGGATCTAGCAAGCCCCCAGTCAGCTTTGCTGGCTCGTACTTCTCTCACTTGGTGCACTTGACTGCCAGGTTTTGCTGCTAGAGGCTGTTAGCCTCTGTCCCCTGCACAGACAGACCTGACGGAGGCAGGCAGTCCAGCAGACACAGTGGGGCTCACAGAGGCAAGGTGCTGGAAATCGGCAGGTCCCTCTCCAAGTTCTCTTGTCCTCCCTGAGTCTGAATCAGGTGCGAGGCAGTAGAAACAGGTCACACTACCTTGAGCTGTGGGCAGGAGCGAACTGCTCTACAGATACGACTCGATTGGGAATACTCCAGGATGCTGGTTTGAGGCTTCGGCTTGGTTTTTATTTTTTCATGTATTTCACATCACCAAAATGCCGTCCTTTTTTAGGATTTTCACAAGCTTTCACAACTGTCACTGTTAATTCCATAACAATTTCATTTCCCCAGCCATTAAGAGAAACTCCCCAGGCGTCCCTCCCATCAGCCAGTGGCAACCACTAATCCACCTTCTGTCTTGGGACTTGCCTATTCTGGACATTCATATAAATGGAATCATCCTATAGTTTGCGGCCTTTTGTGCTTGGCATCTTTCACTTAGCAGATCTTGGCGCCGTTTCTCTCTGCGAAAGCCTGTGTCAGTCTCCCCACTCCTTTTTATGGGCAAACAGTGTTCCTTGGGTTGGATACATCACATTCCATTTGTCCTTTTACCAGTTGATGGACCTCTCAGTTGTTCCACTGTCTGGCTCTGAGTGGTAATTACTGTGAACGTTTACATAGAAGTTTCTGAGTGGACATATGTTTGCATTCTCTTGGTAACTACCTAGGAGTGGGAGTACACCTACAGCCACTCTGTTTAACTTTCTGAGGAGCTCTCAGCTTGACTCTTGCTTCACTGTTTAGTTTTGCATGAGTCACGTCCCCCATTCTCCCCTTACTCCAGCTCCCTGATCTTGCCCTTCCCTGACCTTTGGGAAGTGACTTGCGTGGGACCTTGAGCATCGGGGCACATGGCCTATGCCTGCCTGCTGAGGCAGGTGCTCAAGGTCTGCCCACCTTGCAGGATACCCCATCACTGCCTTGAGATCTGCTTCCCCACCTCACCCCCTTCCTTCTCTTCCAGTCCAGGAGTGTAGGCTTCCAGGGGCTCCTCCCTCTGGGGAGAGACTAGAGCCTTGGGCCCAGACTCACCCAGGGGCCACCCCTGCTCTGCCACCTGACTGGGTTATATAGCAGCCACTGCAGAACCATTTCCCACATTGCAACAAATGGAAGGGTTGCTAGGTGTTCATTCGGCCCCTCTTGAGGGCTGTGTCTGTGAGTGGTGATTGACCACTCCATCTGCCCAGCATGCCATGAGCAGGGGAAGCTCTGACTCACTCCAGCAGCGCCAGCACTCAGAGCAGTGTGGCACAGGGCAGGGTCTCTGAAGGGGGAAGGACAGTGGGAGGTGGCCTCTGAGCGCAGGCTGTGGCCAACCTGGAACAGGCCAGTGCAGCGAAATGGCTTAAAGGCAGAGGGCCCTCAGCAGGATGTACCAGGAGAAGTGACAACTGACAAGTGTAGGCTGAGCCACTGGCTGTTTCCTGCAGTAAGGGACCAAATTAGACTTTAAAGAGGAAATAGACTGTACCTTTTCCCTTTTTCTGAGATAAAATCAGCCCTTTTGAGATCTGTAATTCAAGCTTTTTAACATACACATGGTCCCCACCTGATGACGGTTCAACTTCAGGTTTTTTTTTTTTTATTGCAGTGTTAAAAGTAAAGCATATTCAGTAGACACCATATGTCAAATTCTGAATTTTAAATTTGAGTCCTTTCCTGCAGAGTACTTTATATGGTAGGCCCTTCCAGTCAGCCCTGCAATTACAGTCATGGAGGAAAACACCCAGATCTACAGTTACTGTGTCACTGAACTCTGATGCTCAGCTGGGTGTGGTAGCATACCTATGATCCCAGCACTCTGGAAGCTGAGTCAGGAGTATCACCGAGAGTTTGAGGCCACCCTGGGCTACATAGTAAGTTAAAGGCTGGCCTGACCCACATGGTGAAACCCTGTCTAAAAGGTAAATAAGTGAATAAGCTATGATATTTAGTGAACTAAGTTCATCTTCAACTAAGTATTCAAATCACAGTGGCTTTATTGGGATGTAACCCCATCATAAATTGAGCGATATCTGTATTTATGAGGTTTTTACAGCCATCACCAATGTCTAATTTCAGAACATTTTCATCAGCCCACAGGTAACCTCATTGTAGTTTTACCTGGATCTCATGCTCACTAGATCCTGGCCCAGTCTACACACTCCTCTGGTCCAGGGCTGAAGCCCCGTTGGCATGGAAACTCTTGGCCTGTTCTTGATGCATCCCAGTTAGGGCACAGTTGTCCACCTAGTCAGCTGACATCCAGTAGGCATCCTCTGAGGCCTAAGGGTACGTTTGTGGGTAGGACGGCAGAGTCCCATCAGAGATGAGTGGGGAGCAAAAGGGTGGAGGAGCACAGCCCTCGCCAGGCGGCAGGAAGGCTCCACAGTCACTGGTACAAGGGACAGCAACCCACACCCTCAGCCTCTCCCCACCTTTTCTGGACCAGAGTATTCTGCCAGCTCTTGGTGCCAGGCGAAGACTGTGCAGCTTCTAGGGCTACAGAGGTTCTTACAGAGGATTGTAGGCAGCCCCAGCGGCCTGTGACACAGCACACCGCTTGCTCACTCGCACTCTGGACATCAGAGGAGCTCGGAGATCAGGCTGCCCACCGCACCAAACCTCAGGGAGAACTCCGGAGGCGGCCACGTCTGCACGTGCAGAGCCACAGCCACTCTGGACAGCACTATGGAGACTGTGATTCCCGTCACCTCTGCAGTATCATCCAGTCAGTGGCCACGGCCACTGCACACAGCAGAGCGGGGCCTGGACAGCACCGTCAGACACCTGTACCACTCAGGCCCTGAGACACCTGTTGCATAGTGCGCCCTGATGCCTGACACCCACATCTGCTGGGGACCCCTCAGGTCCCTGCCTGGGACTAAAGAGGAGGCTCACACAGGAAAGGGATTCACCAGCCTCAGACTGCAGCTTCCTTCCTGCGTAGGCACATCCACTGCCATCTGTGGTCACCCTAAGCCATACCTTCATTCCCCTTTTCTGAGCCGTGATCTTTCACAGCCATGATCTTGGTGCTCACAACTGGCAGGCAGCCCAGCTGTAGCCAGGAGTCCCCCTACCCATCCACCGCAGGTGGCTGTCTCCGACATCACCTCTAGGAAGTCAGCTCAGCTCATCCCTCACCCTCTGCTTGTCTCCTCAGGTTGTCCTGAAGGATCTGGAGGTGTTGGCGGAAATTGCTTCCTCCCCCGCAGGCCAGACAGATGAGCCAGGCCCAGCTGATGGCCCTGACCTTCGAATCAGCCACTCAGAGCTTCAGGTGCCCACCCCCAGCAGAACCAGCCTGCTGAACACTCCCAGTAAGTAAGGGCTGTGGCCTCAGGGCCCCACAACGTGCCAGTTCTGGGTCTTGTCTAGGCCAGGGGAGCCTTTGAGTTTTCATCTGAGGCCCCCCAAGCTCTGCCAATATGAGATGGGGCAGTGGGTTTCTGACCCCAACAGAAAACCCCAGAGGGGGCCAGACCTCCTCCAGCAGCTCCCCAAAGAGAAGTTCAAGGTTCCTTTCCCTTTGTTTCCCTTCCTGTACCTTTGTTGCTTTTGAAGCACTAACAAAGCACAAAAGCATCAGAGGCAGCTGATTATCTTTCTACTTAGCAGTATCTCTCCAGGCAGGAGGCCAGGGCCTTTAGTCTTAAGTATCACAGGTGGAAGAAGACTAGGCAGCCATTTCCTCCTCGCTGAGCAGCTCAGAATAGCTCGACGTGGCAAGCAGCCAGGCAGGAGACAGGCTGATTCAGACAGGCTGTTTGTGGACCGCCCTTGGAAGTAGAAGTAGCCAGGTCGCTGTCCTAATGTTCGCCCCCCAGGTTCCATCGAGACACCAGCTGATCCTCTCTGGGACTTCAGATGCCATCCAAGTGAAAGTATAGGGACACAGTTGGTAGAGAAGTTACCCAGTGTATCCCAGGTGTCTGCCGGGTCTGTCTGTCTGCAGAGCCCCTCTTGACATCCAAGCACCAGGTCCTGAATAGTATTTCCTAGGTTTGGTGGCCTTCAGTAGTAGGGACCCCTGCAACTCCACGGTACTATCCAGGCCCAGAGAAACCTGCTCGCCTCACTGAGAGCTACCTCGGCCCTTCTGGCCCAGAGACCAGGCTGAGTGCCCAGGGAGTCCAGGGTGTCACCAGAGCCTCACAGACCTCAGTATGCCCCAGTACAGATTGCAGAAGGCCTGTGTGTTGAGATCGCTCCCACAACCCAGAAAACCTCAGGTTTCCCCAGCCCTCCAAGGGAACGCACAGAGGAGCCTGGGCTTCAGGCCACTTCTTCTGCGCACTCAGCTGTGTCTGAGGGAGTGGGATGGAGTGAGGGGGTCCAGCACCCACCCAGTTTCCTCTCGCCTATTTCCCCAGGATGCTGCCATTTCCTCTTTTCATGGGCCCAGTTTCGTCTGGGCCATGAGTGACTATGTCGGAGAAGCTGTTCCCATATCTGGACCAGGGTCCCTCCTCTGTCTTCTACCCCTGTCCCTCAGCGCAGAACTTCATCCCCATCCTGTGTCCCCAAGTCAGCACATGGGAGCCAATCCAAAGCCCGTGGGACATCAGGGATGCCAGAATTGGAATGTAAGCCACAGAGCGGGAAGCAGGAGCCATGCTGAGACCAGGACAAGAACAGACACTCTTCCTCAAAGGGAGGTGGTGGCAAGGGGAGGACCGGGCAGGGAGGAGCCTGGGAGAGAAGCCCCATGTTGGCTCCAGCCCTCACTGCCCAGGGAACAGGTACCCTGCCATCTTCTCCCCCATCTCATGCCAAGGAGCTCTGAGCTCCAGCTCCTGGCCCTGCCGAGGAGACTAGACCACTGGGCTACCAGCCTACCTCACATCAGCAGGGATGCACTCAGAATTCGTAGAGGAGCCACAGTGTATGCCAGATGGGAAGAAATTCCATGCCGGAAAGAACACCGAGGAAGCGCCTGCAGCCAGCAGTGCTTCTGGCTTCGAATGCACAGCCCCATGAGCCATGAGCTCTTAACCTGAGGCTCATGTGAGGGCTTCAGGCTGATACACATGTGTTCACATGTATGGGTTGGCAGCTGGCATCAGTCTCCAAGGAGGTCAGTGATTTTAAAGGTCAAGCTCGAAGCAGTAATGAAAGAATGCGGGCAACCAGGGTGTCCTTTCTCCTCTCTGGCCCCAGCTGCGCTGGGAGGCACACTCCAGGCACCACAGATGAGGGGAATGCTGTGTAGGTCTGAGAACACACAGGAAATGCTCGCTCATCCTGCTGTCTGCCCTTCCTAGAGTGTTTCTCCAGCATGAACAGGGTTATGTGTGTTTCTGCGTCGCCATGCATGTGGACAGAGGCCACAGGGCCTGTCCCTCTTCCTGTCTGTGTTCTGCTTCCCTCTGGCTCTCCAGGGCACGGCACAAGAAGCTGCATGTTATGTCTCACACAGCGATATCATCCCACCCTCCATGTCGGGACTTTCTGGAAGGCCGGGGAGGCAGGGAATCTAGTAAAGGTGAAGTTAGGTATCTGCAGGGAGCCCATTGGCCCGGCCTGCGCCCTGGGTCTGTAAACTCAAATGGTGCAAATCAAACACAGCAGTGGGGAAACAGACCCATCACACGCCTCGGCAGCTGCTGTGCTGACCTAAATGCGCCACAGCAGTGGTCCCAGGCCCCTGGAGGCAGATTTGCCCACATGGGATTTTCCTCTCGCCGGCCTAGCGTAAACATTCCTTTCCATGGCACAGAGGCCCAGACTAGGTTCTACTGCCCTGCCTCCCCGCCACCCGGGCCTCCCATGGCTCAGCTGCTTCTGTACCTTCTCTGCCTATCTCTGAGACTGAAGAAGAGTCTGCAGAGGTCCCTCCAAGCTCTAGGAAGAGGGGACCATGGCTATACCTGCAGGCCATCCTCACCCTGAGCCTGCATAGAAAGTTCGGCAGGATCAGAGGCCCCTTGAATGGGTCCCTCTGTTCCCCTGGGGCCTGGAAGGCTCTGCAGCCATAGTGAAAGCAGCTGGGACTAAGGAGACTGAGAACCTAAGGAGCTGTGACCGAGCACAGCAGCAGGGACATCTGGGACTGAAGGTCTTCCTGAGCCTCCTCTTGGCCTGTCTGACTCTCCTGGCTTGCCATAGGCCCATTCTTGGTGGATAGAAACAACCCATGGCCTGGGCTGGGGTTTAGCTTAGTGGTTTCAGCGCCTGTCTGGCAAGTTCAAGGTCCTGAGTTTGATCCCTGCTACCACATACCACAGTGCCAGGCGTGTTGGGTCACGCCTGTAATCCAGCATCAGGGAGGCAGAGGCAGGAGGATTGCTGAGTTTGAGGCTTGCTTGGGCTACACAATGAGCTCAGAGCCAGCCTGAACTACAAAGCGAAACCCTGTCTCAAAAAAATTTAAAAAAGGGGGCTGGAGATTTAGCTCAGTCGTTCCAGTGCCTGCCTCGCAAGCACAAGGTCCTGAGTTCATTCCTGGTAACCACATACAACAATGCTAGGCATGGTGACTCACACCCACAAACAATCAATACCACATATCACAGTGCTGGGCATGGTGACTCACGCCTGTAATCCCAGAACTCAGGAGGCAGAGACAGGAGGATTGCTGAGTTTGAGGCTTGCCTGAGCTACATAGTGAGCTCAGGGCCAGCTTGAACTACAAAATAAGACCCTGTCTCAAAAAAAAAAAAACTTTAAAAAAAGAAAGAAAGAAACCATTCATTGCCACATAACTCCACAGGGTTACTGGTCCAAGGTATTTCCACCTCTGTCTCTGAAAGTACACAAAACTGAAATGTTCTTGGCTGGGAATTTAGCTCAAGGGGTACCTCGCCTGCCTTGGAAGCACAAGGGCCCGAGTTTGATGCCCAGTACCACCAAAAGAAACCAAAAGCAAACAAGCAAAAAAATGAAATGTTCTCGTTCAGCTTCATCCCTTGCAGTCTAGGCCATTGTGGCTCAATGTCAACAGTATCTGCATGTCTCCACACAGAAACAAGTTCAGTAGAAACCCAGAAAGCCGTCTGTGAGCATTTCCCCTGCAGCAGCAGTAGCAGTGTTAACAGTCATGCCAGCAGGGGTGGCATGCTCTCCGGGACCTGGCCTGTGCTGAGCACTGCACACAGGATAGCTCACATTCATTCCCTCAGCTGGCCATCACATTGGAGCCTGGCCTCCTATGCACACTCAAAACCTGGCCTCGTTGGCCCTCAAAGCTTCTGCTCCTTAAGGAAAGGGCCAGTGGGGCTAGGCCTGTGGTCCCAGCCTGGCAGTTCCTGGGGAAGATACTTCTCTCTCCAAAGTGACTTCAGGGCACCCCGTCTGGCCTTAGGCCATACAGTACCTCGTTTCTGTTCTGTCCCTCACTTGCAGCAGCCTTTGGTCTCTGAGACTCAAGGCCCTTGCCCAAACCCCCTTTCACTCAGGAGGCAGCAGGAGAGGTGATGGCGGAGGTTTGTGTGAGTGCCCTGCCTTGGCACTATCTCCCCACCTTCTGTGAAGTGGTTGCTGAGTGCTTGGCGAGCTGAGTGGTCCATGCCACAGGGACAGACTCCACTTCCATCTTGGGTGTTATGAGACCATGCTAGTGCTGGGACAGGTCCGGGGCCCTCTTCTGCCAGTCTGCCTAGCTCAGTCCTCATGCTCGCTCAGCTTGGGCTGGTAGTGGAATTGACATCACCCTTCCTGCCTCTGACTTCTTAGAACCCTCCTGCTCAAGATGCAGGTTGTAACTTCTCAGTGGCCCACAGCTGAGAAATGCAAATAATCACGCTATTCCCAGGCACATTTTATCAGGATCCCCAGGCGCTTTGCGTGCCCATCTCAGGCCACAGGGGCCATGTTTTACTCATCTCTGAATCCCCAGCATAAAGCACTGTGTACCCTCTTTTGAAGCTCATTAAAATGCGGGAAGCCAAGGGACCAGTCACCAGCCATCATCTGAGGCCCCCAGCACCACTGCCCAGGAAAGCACCTCCTTGAGCCTTGGCTGCCAGGCCTGTCAGCTGACCTGAGGCCACCCTAGCTCCTCCCTCCAGCTGTGCCCTGGGCCCAGCCCTGGCTCTGCAGCAGCAGCACCTGTGTCCTGGAGGCAGGTTGTTGTGCCACGTCTCCTGCCCTGTCAGCTAGAAATCCCTCCCAGGCCCTGCTCCACACCATGAGCTCCCCTCTTGCTCTGAGCCAGGCAGCTGCACAGCCTCTGGATGTGGGCGAGGCCCCTTGCTCCTGTCCTCGGGGACCTCAGCTGGTCCACAAAGGAGAAAATGGCCCCTCTTGGTCTGGCTCCCAGGAGCCACACTGCTGCATCTTTTGTTCATGCAGCCAAGGGGACTGCCCCACCCCTTTGTCAAAGGCCGTACAGCCACTAGGCTCCTTTTCTCCCAGCCACTTGATTCCGTGGGGAAGGGCCCTGTGGCCTGTCCTCCTCAGTCCCATACCACCTCCTAGCCACACAGCCCTTCCATGGAGCACTTCCTGTGCCAGGCACTCTCTGTGTCCTTTCTGCAGTGATGGCTCGCAGATGAGTTACTGGCCATGGGGGAGTCTCACTGCCTTCACTCGCCTACTAGGCAGCAATGGGACCTGGATCTGACCTGGCCCCTGAGGCTCCTGAGGGGCCTCTGGCCTTTCTCTGGCACTTCCAGGGTGGCAGATCCTAATGCCTGCTCACCGGGGTCTGTCCCAATACACGGCCCCAACTCAGGCAAGGAGACAGGGTGGCGAACCGAGCGGGGACCTCGCTGTGCCTGAGCTGAGAGGGGAGGCCAAGGTTTTCTCATCTGGTTCTGTTGAACTGTAACTCGCATTGTGTATTGAGGCCAGGGCTATTTTTATCCTGACATGTGAGGTTCCTTCACGTCATAGCCACAAAACTCAATCCAAAACATCCCAGGGAAGGTTGTTTGTGAGACATTCTGCAGATTCTCATGTCACCACATCAGGTTTCACTTAGCACCATCTGCGGGGCTGGCTCCCCAGCCACCGCCCCACAGGCCTGGCGCTGTATACAGAGGGCTCCCCACAGCATCTGTCTGCCCCCGGGGCAGCTGGCCCATCACGTGAACTTCCTGCCAGAGCTTGGCAGGCTCCTCACTCGCCCAAACCAGGAACACGAGGCAGGTCTGTCTGGCTGACGGCCTGCACTCTTCCCCCAGATGGAAGTCCCACTCTTCTCTGCCCCTCATACCTCTCCAGACGCAGGCCCAGGTTGCTTTCCCAGAACAGCCCGCCCACCCTCCCAAGTGGGCCTGCAGGACCGTGCTGGCAGTGGTGCTGTGAGCACAGCCTCTGAGCAGGTCCTTGGCCACAGCTCTGCTCTGCCTCATTCGTGGGCAGCCTCCAGCCCAGGCCCCTGAGGAACAGAATGCTGCCAGCCCGCAGCAGGGTGAGCAAGAGCTGCAGGTGAGAGGGCAGGGCTTTGGGAGGCGTAAGGTCTCCCCCAGGAAAAGCAGGTTGCACGGAAGT